>JAULCE010392725.1:0-10078 GCA_032359355.1 Macoma nasuta | reverse complement strand
CAAATAAGTCCGAAAGAGTCAGATAATGAATAAGAGAATAACATGGACAGGGAGTTTGGGTATATAGACCCTATATAATTGAAGAAACAGTCTACCCGAGTGCAAAAGTCAATGGGACAAGTTACGTTGTTTCGCGTTACTGGCTCAAGCAAGTAGCAAGCATGGATGGCCTAGCATGCAGAGAAATAAGAAATTATATTTTATCTTACTCTTCACACAAATGAAAGTTTTAAATCTGACAGAGGTTGGGGTAATCAGACGAAAGGTAGTTGAACAAATGTTATTTCCTTTTACCGGTGTACTTGTGTGAACAAATACGACGTCTTTGCTTCGACATATTATATTTACCTGATTCATTAATAATTTTCAATATGCGTTTTTTCAATATTTACATTCTTTTGAGTATAAATAACGGTTACTCTAGCCCCTCACAACCGCGACAAATATGAGCATGCGTAATGTTTCGTCTGGTTAATTCTCAAACTTCACATAATTACTTATTTTGTGGCAAACTTCACTTGGTATTCGTTAACATATTTTATTCAAAACCAGTTTTAACCGTCAACTATAAATTTGGAGACGAAAGACTTAAATCATTACCGACAAGGGTCAGAATTCACGAACAAGTTTAACACGCAATTAACAAGCACAAACATACTTCAAAGTACATGGCTAGATAAGAGTGCATTCTATAGATTAAACCAAACAAGCCCACCGGCGAGTTCTGTGCCATGGCGATGTTTGAAACTCTTCATAGGTTTAGGGTTAGGGTTAATCCATATGGTTTCAATAATGACCATTAAGATGTTTTAGGCGTTATGTCCCGACTTAACGGTTGTAGGTGGTATTTTAATGCCATACGCAATCAGTGAAATCTTTGACTAGAAAAATAAGAAACATGTTCATTGTACTTGAGGTAAACTTTATAATGAAATTATGTGAGGAACATAGCCGTCTGCACGTATTACATTTGTTTTGTAAACCTCCTTTAATACGCTGTGGTCACGTAACAGCAGGTGCGTTTGACCAACATACATTTGTACATAAAGAAATCTTTTTTTTATAACTTACTCTTAAAAGGTTTAATCTTTACAACGTATTAAAGCGCTCGCACGCAAGTGTGTGGACGAAGAACTATTTGCTATTTTGGTGGGCTGTTTGTTTTGTATGTGATGTGTCCTGCAAGACCTTACTTTCTAGTTTTACAAAACACAAGTTCCTATCCAAATGAATGAATATATCGATATTAAATTTATAACCTTGAAATGTGAATCCAATTATTTTTTTACATAGATATATTGATTTATAATCCTCTCTCGCGGGGAGTGAGTAAATCACCTGGTTGTACAATAGGAGTTCCTCTGGCCCTAACCAGCATCATGAAAAAAAAGCTGATTTAGCGACAGAAAAGGCTCGGATAAATATGACAAGTGTCCGATTCGTTTCAAATTTGGTGAAATAGTCAACTTAGTGTTACCACATCCGGATAACGATAAGAGACATACTTGGCATTTGATTTGGGTTCAGACTCTTTACCTTTACACTCTTTGTCGTAATTAGTTGGATTTGTGTTGAAGCTTTGATGTTTTGGAGTATGTCGGTCGAAACTACTGTAGTAAAATCGGTGAAGAAACATTTGATCCGATTTCAAAGGTCCAAAAATGTGATATTTTCATTTTATCCTATCACAGTGTAGTCATGTTTAGTTCAAGATTTTGAGAAAAACCATCACAAATGTAGACTGGTTGAAAAGTTGTACCTTTTTCAAATGTGATTAAACTAGTTGTTATAGATCTACACTCGAAACTCTTTATAACATAATTTGTCATTATATTATTATCACATAACTTGCATAATACATGTACACCTTTTAATAATATTCATGATAACAATATAACCTTAACTTTTTCACAGCCAAATTTTAAAAATGTTGGTTGTCACTGGTTTTTGATCAAATGTTTAACGAAATGAATATCTGAAATAATTTACTAAACTTTAATTTTATCGAAGTTAGAAGGCGGTGTCTGATCTGGGACTTCATTTTCTTGAGTCGCCTATGGCAGTGAAAGGGCTAACTGCATAGTCGGTGTTAAATTTAATTGGATTTGACTTTGATAGTAGATAAGAAGGTATTGCAGGACACACCACGTACAAATCAAACAGCAACCCGAACAGCACAGAAAAAAGTATTTTCTCAGCACATTCATACACACGCGCACACACAAATACACGCGAGCGCAAACATACGCTATATATATAGGACACACATGGACAAAAAACGACATACATCTAGGGTGAAGATAGGAGTACCGTCTTGGAACGATCAGCGGCAATCACCCCATTGGGAGTTTAAACCGGTTTAGGGCGCCCAATCTCACTCTTACCCCATCATCACGTACAGTGTAAGTAAACGGTATCCCCGTCCGACTGCTCCACACCATCAGTGAAGGCAAATTCAGTTGTAAAATATTATGTTCAACAAAATTATTAGAAACATAGACTGTTTTCGCCAATTATCAAATGTACTCAATGACTTGTCAGAAGTCAGAGTAACTGTAGAATAGCCATCAAGGGCGAGACAGAACGGGCACAGTACAAACATCCGACATATTCCTTCCGTTTTTGGCTTTCAAAGTAGTCTTTATAGAGTATAATGACCTTCCTGTCGTCGCACAAGCGAAGAGGGAAGCGTGATGACGTGATGCAGTTTTCAACAATGTCTTTAAAAGACATCTTCTACAGAGGCGTCAAAAGGCTCTTCTTGAAGTTGAAGATTGAATAGTATTGGGATTAAAAAAAGATAATCATATAACCACTAGAAACCAAACTCTGCAGGAAGCATCTTAATGATGTAAACATTGTATTGTTAGTTTGATACCAAAAATGTATCTCGAATCTTTTAATGAAACATATCTTCAACAGCTTGTTTATTTGTGTAAGCGAAAAGTGCGTGCTGATAATTCACATATATGACTTATGACTTATATCTAAATGAATGTTCTCCAATCAGTGCCTAAAACGACTACCAATAAATACAATGCAAATAAACACGAAACCGGTGAATGGACTAAAAAGTTCTTGAAACTAATTTTCTGAAATCATGCACCAAGTCGTATAAATGTTGCTTTAAATAGGAAGTGGTCTGAATGTACAGAGTGTTCAGCACCGTCCTGACGGTAGATACTGATGAAAATCTGCATTTCAAAATTGAACGATATAATAGTTTTGACATATGGGATTAAGAACATTCAGAATAGAATAAGGAATGTTTAAAACAAACAGTCTTTTTGCATACCTCATTGTTCAACGGAAGAGGGCTATTGAAAATTTTAATTTGAAGCATTAATATTGTTAATTTCCGTTGCATGTTTCAAATGGACTGAATATAGTTTTAACATTTCTATTTAGAAAGACCATTTGTTACAGTATTTGTAACGGACTTTCTGGAAAATATTTGGAAATCTTGTATTAAGAAAAATAGAGAGTTTGGAAATTTGAGAGTGCTACATTAGATGATTAAGTGCATCAGCTAATAGCTGTCAATTTATTTAAAACATAATTTTATTATAACTTTTGTGCCCATTTACAAAGGCAATCTTGATTGACGGCTCTGACATGATGCGATGAAATGATCGACGGTGTCTGTTATGACTTTTTTTTAAAGTAACTTGCCAAACTGCAAGTAGGGTTTTCAACCATTCCTCCACAGAGGCGCCGTTTAGCGCCTCTGTAACTGACTATTGATACCATTGTATGAAAAAGGCCATTTGATCGTAACGAGCAAATGTTATTTTTTTACCAAGATCTTAACCCTGTAGCCTGTTACAAATATGTCGTCAGCTCAAAATATCGTCTGCTTCTTTTTTTTTAAAGTTCGTCCGATTTTCTTGAAATTAGGTGAACCTATTGTCTTAGTGTCAAACATCTTGGAGCAAGATCAGACGACGAGTTATTCGGCGTCTGATATCTTGATCCAAGCTGTTTGAATAATCACCAAAGTCGTGAATATCAGGCTAAGGGTTAGATAATGCAATTTAAAAATGAAACTTTTCTTTTGCTTAGACTTTTATGTGTTGAGGTGCGTTATAAATGATTTATTCGATTTCAATTTTATGTAAATCATTAACCCAAATATACGACTTTATATGCCTCGGTAGCAGATGAAATGTTCACAGTCGGCCGAAAGTTTTATACAGTCAGGAGGTCACGTGACGCCTTCGTGATTGTACTTGCTTCGTCTGTTGGTTGGCGATTGACAAAGTTCGGGGCACTCTTCATGCTTTCGATTAGCCGATTTCACATTTGCGTGTTGCCTTTGTGTTTAATTCGTGTGACATTATTAAGACATTGTACTTGCCTCATCTGATGATTGGCGATTGACCAAGTTCGGGGCCATTTTCACGCGTAATTCAAATTCCATGTTCTTATGGCTATCTGATATCAATTTCCGTACGATGTGACGCCTGCATAATATGAATGTATAATACAAAATACGATCATAATGACTTATGTCAAGCCTTTCTCCATTTTACCAACTTACCACCTATAGATACGTTATATTCTCAATTTTATTTATGACAACAAGCTCTTAGGTAATAACCCCACCCGTTCTCGCTACTTCTTCAGATTGATAACATTTGTTTGACTTTGTTTACTTTTCTCTGCTTCTAGACCTTTTTAAAATATAAAATTAAGCCGGCGTGTGATGTGCATGTCTTTTTTTGTAATTTACCATAAACTGTATACTCATGTGTTACTTATGCAACATGTGAATAATTATATTTGAATGTTATTTTATCACACTTGGATCAAAATGTGTGTTCAAGCATGTGGCTATACCACTCGTGAGAACACAACTCATATAATTCATTTTTACACTATATAAAATATAATCATGTTAATCTCCTTATTGTGTAGGCCAGTATCTATCGACTTGATATATGTTAAGTTAAATTTTTAGTATTGCATTTGTAATATAATTTAGATATATTTTTGTGGAAGTCCACTTCAATTATTCCTACAAGTAAAACAATTAAAAATGAATGACAGAACCATTGTTACCACCTTATGCAGCTACCTTGTGTTGTGACGAAGTTGAGTAAGACATAAATGAACATGATATTTAATCTCTATGAACATGATATTTTATCCCGCTTTCATGACTTAATAAACTTGATTTTTTGTCTTAGTGTAGCTGTTATGAACGTGCTTGTCTAACAGTAATTCGAGCGGCATTTGGTAAATACAGTGGAAAAAAACTTTTCTGTGCCGCTAACTGAACGCACTAGAAATGCAACTAGTATGGATAAATGACAAAATACGAGGATCATCAAATAAATAGCGAACTGTATTAACAATTTTTAAACTAATGAAGGTATTGAATCAATTTTATGTATTGGCCTTACGTCAATCTTTTTGGACTTTTCAAACATAAGTAAAGGTAAATTCACGTTACTTGTTGCTACGCAATTTATGTTTTTTTTGCTTGGCCACGTTAAAGTAAATCGTTACCAGTAAAGCATATTAATGAATAAAAACTTGCCGAACGCTCCGCAATATACCGCATATAGTATGTTAAAATCCCAGATAGCTGGCCACCCGTGCGATACATGTTTTCTTTGGTTGCTTAGCAACAAGGCCAATGCATTTTTACTTAAATGTAGAATCAAATATTTTATTCTAGTTATTCTTTCTTATTGATGCTCACATTTATCGACATCTATTGTATTTTTCATACTGCAATACAAGTATCGCTTTTTACTGGATGACCCTCGTACATCGTGTTCGTTAAATAAAGAGTTTAGTACTTTAGGTATTAAACATATTTAGTCATATCTAACGCCGTAAACTTAGTGTCTGATATCACTTTGAAATACGTGTACAGGTTGACAGTTTTCAGTGTCTCATGCATGAGCTAGTAAATAAAAGCGTTATATGATACATAATATGAGTTAAGGCCTAAACTAGCGGAAATTGCTGCAAATTGTGTATGTTACTGGCCCTGCAATGCAAGTCTTCCCTATTTACTTCAACACGTATCCACAAAGCAAAATATTGTTTTTAGGTCAGATTTTTTTTATTTCGATTATGGCATGTCTTCAACTAAACCGAACTCGAGTTAACGAGGTTAGACTGTATTTTAGGTATTATTATTTTTTTGTTTTTACGTGCACATGTTGATAGCTACATTGTTCGACACTAAGATTGTAAAACTATTGCTTTTGCAAAAAGCCAAAACACCGATCATTATCATTAAAATTGTTGCTTCACTGAACGTTCAATTATGCATAGACAATGTTCTAGTGTCTGGCTGACTTAAACAACAGATTGATTTGATACTCAGTCAAAATTGCTCTTTTATGCTCACACGGACTGCGTATCGTCTAGATCACTAGTTTACTGTCGCGGCGGTCGTCATAAAAACATTGAATGTGCACATCTAATCCTATTAAAACCAGTGTGCCAACCATCAATTACGTTTGACCATAAAAGTGCTAGACATCATTATTGATTACTGGCTAATCCGATCTATTATACACAAGAGCTGAATTCGGTATCAACAGAAATACCTTGAGCACATTGTGTAGACTTCGTCTGATAGATAGTAACGAGATCAGTATTGTGATGTCATCCAATACAAATACTTGTTTTTTCCAAGGCTATAGTTTGACTTTTTCGACGTTTAAAACAGCGGGTCCGTAAGTGTATAGGTGCGTTACACATGATGAACCCATATATAGACCTATAATGTCTCTATCGCAGATGACTTTTTTATTTGAATTTTGCACGGTCGGTCGAAGGTTGTATGCAATTGTTATATACAATTGGGAGGTCACGTGCCTTCGTGAAACGGTTCGAAATAATCGTATTCTCCGTTCGACGTCATGTGGCCATCTTGTGGCCAATTTCACATCTGTGTGTTTCCTTCATGTTTGGTTCGTGAGACGTTTTTTAGGCATCGTACTTGCTTCGTCTGTTGATTGACGATTGATCAAGTTCGGGGTCACCTTCGTATGTCCATCTGGTGTCAATTTTGGGACGATGTGTTTACTTGTTATTCGTTCAACCCATTTACCATCAATAAATACGTTATTTTCTCAATTAAATTACTACAATACACTAGGCATTTACCCCATCCCAGTCTCGCTATTCCTTCTGATTGATAACATTTATAGATTGGTTTGTTATTTGGCTATTCGACGTTTCTATGTTTCTATATTTTTTCAAAATATAAATAAAGCTCAAAGAAAGAAAACACCATGCAAAGTGCAAGTCTTTTATATATATATAATTACCATAAACTGTATTTCATGTGAATCAGACCCAACACTTTGCTCATAAGAACTAGAAATTTAATGACCTTTTTGACGAAACAAAGACCAAATGGTATTTTGTAGTTCACAACACCAGTTACCGCTGTTGATGTACTCAGAAGCATTTTTTTATCTACTCCTATAGGTATGCCGAAACAAGCATTTATCTCACAATGACTGTTCAATTGTGCGGTATCGACGACCTATGAATTACACTAACTCTTTCACTGTCATCGGCGACTCATTTAGAAATAGGCCAAAAGAGAGAAGTCAAAGATCAGACGCCGCCTTCTGACGCCGCTCTAGAAGGCGGCGTCTGATCAGGGACTTCACTTTTTGTGCAACTAAGTTCTAATATTCGGGATTCGGAAAAGCCAAAGTTTATTCAATTATGTATGTAAATTATTTCCATAACAAATTTGATACACAACCAGTTGCAACCGGAAAAATAAAATTTGGCGGCAAAAGGGTTAATTAATCAATGACTCGCATTTAGATACATTGAACTTGTTTGATAGGTTGTCGGACATATTTTCAATTATAAGAAGACGGTGTCTATTTAATCCAAAAACATGATACTGACTCCTAACGTTTCTTATAAAACGACGAGTGTAACAGGGTAGCTACTTATACATTTTTACGTACGGTATTTCGCGGTCGGAGCTTGAGCAGTGATCTACCGCTGCGTAAGCACTAACCGTGAGACCCCGGGGGAATATTTATTTAATACACTTAACAATGCATATATTTTATTGACCATCGTTACATTTAAATCAGAAATGGAATACCATTGGGTAATTCGACATCATGACATTCGAATTAACTTAACAGCATCTGATTTGGTACCTAAAAACATTCTTAAAACCTCTCTACGTATACCATTTAAAGAAGAAACATTGGTTCACGTTTATAAAATTGCTACTTCATGCAGCATATACATATGCACGAAATCTCGACAAGGTGTTTTCTGCATTATTCGGTGCAATACGAAGCAGCCAACCATTCATATTAAAATGTCTCTTGTTTTAGTCACCGCTGTAGACATGTGTTACTGTATACATTGTTTGTCATGCAGAAAACGGCAAAATGTTCGAAAAGATAACAGAATGACATTTGTGTCTAGACAGTTTAGTAAAAAAAGATTTACCAGTGGGCCATACCACACACGTGTTACTTTGGAATGATGTCTATATACAATTTAGCACGTTAGGCGTCACATGTAGTATCCTAACCGATGTGTTCTATCGCACTGACGAGTAGTCTTACAATGCTGTTGCATATTATTAGAACTCTAGATTGCACCTATACACCATGAGCAAAAGAAAGATTAAACAACTATCGAAGAAATATTATTCCCTGGTCCGACTCTCATTAATCTTCTCAGACTGGGACATTGGTCAAACTTACACTTTAATGTTAGGTTCTCACACTCAAACTTATTGCTAGAAAGTTAAATACAGTTTAAGCAAAACAAGATCGATAATATGTGGAAATCGGAATTGAGTTGATCATCAGCGCTAGAGGTTAAGTGTTAGCGGGACAATATCCCTTAGTTATGTAATACAAACATCGTCCTTACCGTTTACATTCAGTAGGGGTTACCACTTTTGGCAATGTTTTAAGAAGTAAACCTTTCCCTAAAAAGAAGCGCAATTTAGCGCCACTGTAATTGATGGCTGATGAAGAATTATAGGTAATGAAGCATTTGCTTTTTACATGTCCCACCATATTCAATACAAATACAAATCGGCGTTTTATTTCGCCAAAATTGTCATATTTCCAACTGAATACTTCCATGCTGATTAGTCTAAAATAGCTTGTAGATGAAAGGGTTAATGTTATAAGTTTAAACACAAGTTAGCATAAATAGTTACGATGCCCGCAGCTTACAAACCACTCAGAGTTTGGCTGAACAAGTAGTAAAAGCAATATATTTTATAGTTTCGCAATCACAGTTTAATCAGATTTGGTGCAATGCAGTATTAGGCAACCTGAAGAGAAGTAAGTGCTGACAAATCTACATTGCACAGTATCCCAATAAAACTCTAAACCCGTGTTGTGCCAAGTTTAAAGATTTTGGTTATTTCTTTATAAAAAATAAATATCAGCTATACATAAAAAATGATTTTGTAGAAAATATTTAACGTGAAAAAATGTATTGAATAAACATTAAGTCCATGGTAAGACCTTAGACTGGACTATTTTCAACATCGCCTTAATATGACTACAGCGCCGAAAAGGTTGAAGCGAGGGAGGACAATGTGCTAGCAATGTCACGAGGAATACGCCCACCTTGATAAGCGGAACTGTTTTGGCTGCTTTGATTCCGATTAACTGAATACTACTTTCGCATGCTTAACATATTCTGTTTGCAGCATCAATTTTTAACATGGTTTAATTTTTTCGGCGCCAAAATCGCGTTAAAAGACATCGTTTATAATTTTGTCTTAGATATGGCGGCGCCTTAAAAAGCGGCTTCTTATTAGGGGCTCAACCTGTTTCCCTTTATACATCAACAGTTTTAAAAACGTCGGAGTTATTTCGTTAAATCATTTTATTTTACTCTCGTAGTGATGATGTGGTCGAGGGGTAAGACCAAGAACTACTTATCCAGAGATCCGGGGTTCAAATCCCTGTCTGGACATTTCTGAGATGCTTTTCAGTGTCTCCCACTACACGGAGGTCGAGAAAAACTGTCTGTGATGCTTGAAGTGCCCGAATGAGTAACCAATAACCCGCATTGACTTGTGACACGACTCGTCACA
>JAULCE010392614.1:0-10078 GCA_032359355.1 Macoma nasuta | reverse complement strand
TACTGCTTGCTATTTGGAATTCAATTTTGTCTCTCCGGGACCTTTGTTTCAGTTCGAGCTAAACGGGAGTTCGAGCTTAGCGAGCTCGACCTATCGAAGTTCGACTGTATTCGGTTGAAGCCGCACGGTCAATAGTAAAAATGTTTTGTACCGTTTCGTAACAATCTCCTAGAGGAGCTTTCTGCATTACTTTTGGCCCGCATTAAGCACCCACGTGCATTTACAACGCGTCAGTTATTGTTAAAAAGTGGCCGGTTTAGAGAGGTTTTACTGTATACGCTATCGCAATGCAAACGCAATACAAATAATGAGAAACATTGCACATTTTGATACCAAATTTGCCAATATTTTGCTTCTATAAGTATTAAAAAATCCCTCTTACCAAGTGCACACTTTCTTTTACGTGTGAGTATATGTGCCGAAATGTCAAACTGGCATATCGTCGGTGTTCTTCGAAAACCTCGTATCTGCCACAGAGAAAAAATTAGTAGTTTCGTGGTTTTAGAAGAAATGGTCGGTTTTCTTCTAAAATCACGTATGTGCCACTTTTCAAATATGGCACATACGTGGTTTTTAGAAAAACACAAATCATTTCTTCTAAATCACGTATATTCCATTGGCCAAAAGAGTACATACGTGTTTTTTGACTAACACCGACGACCTATTCAAAAACGTCGTAACTACCAATTTACAAAGTGGCAGATACGATCTTTTCGAAGAACACCGACGATATACTTGTTTTTCGGAAAAAGCTGACTTTATTACTATACAAGGCTTGGTGACCGACGAGGATAATTTTACCCGTAGCTTCCATAGATTATTCTGGCATTTTGATTGGCAGACAGGCGCTCGAGGGGAAAGTCCCGTGTTCTAATTTGTGAAGAAACACATTTTTGTCTATTCCATCAAAATTTACAAGTTTCTGATGCAAATAGTTCAAAACGAAATAATATTACGAAATTGAAAAAAGAGATGAATAAATAAATTCTAAACTGTCCAAATCTTCTTTCACTAACAATATGAGCAATATGTTGTTGAAAAAGTTGAAGTCCCTGATCAGGCGCCGTCTTTTTCAAGGCGGCAACTTATCTGGGTCTGCACGTTTTGCATGATGTTTTTGTGCGACTGCAGGTGTAGGGTATTTCCTATGGTGAAATAGACATAACCTGTTCAAAAATCGTGTGGCGGTTTCTGCCTGTTTATATAGTTTGCGGAAAGCACACTAAATATCTGAATATAGCTAAGAAGATGTTTTAGGTTTTTCGCTTGAATTTGAAATCTCAGGACCAAAGCCTATCGTTCCCATTCCGCTTGAAAAGCCTCAAACATATATTAACTCTTTCTCCTCAGAAGCGTGATTCAGCGCCTGTGTAACTGATGGCTTTTGATAACATTGTAGGAAATCGAGCATTTACTCGTAACGAGCACATGCTCTATTTCCTACAATGAGTTCAATACAATTAAAAACGGCATGTTTGATTTGCCCAGATTTTCATATTTTTCATCAGATTATTTTCTTAAGTCTAAACATAGCTTGTGGAGGATATAGTTAACCTCTATATGCATGTCTTTGGGACCTTGTTTTTATTAACATTGATGTTAAGAGATCATCTTCGTGCCCTCTCTAGAACCAGACAACCACTGACAAAGTGGGTCACCTTGAATTGTATGCACTGTCTACGCGTGCACCGAATATTAAATGGCTAGAATAAATGGGATCTGTTTAACCCGTTCACTGCCTTACCCCGAGTTTAGTAACATACGCAAACAGCTTTGATCCGAATGAGACGCCGAGAAACTCGGCGTCTCAGTTTGACACTCGACCAACGCTTATACCAAAGGTCGGGGGAATGTGTTAAGTCTAAACCGAAAGTAGAGCAAATATCGCGCATGTGCACAACATGCCTTACAGTGAAGGGGTTAAGGTCAAATTACTCAAATCGACAGCCTTATGTAACCAAATCTGCATTTGTTTCATTAACATTCTTTATGCTGGATACTTAACACACGACTCCACCCACCATGAATATTAAATATTATAATAAAAAAAGGATCAAAATAGTTATTTATGAAATAATGTTTATTGTTTTCCTTTGAAAAATAAGAGACTTTAACTTAACACACTGAATATGAAACAGTGAAGACCCTGCATGGTCAGAGGGCCCCAACAGGGACCTCTGGTCTGGGTCTACATTGTTTACAAATGATGACTGTACTCGTTTCCTACAATGAAAGAGTCAAGTAAACGTTGATGTGACTGTTTAACTTACAATGCTTCATTTAACTACCCTAGAAGTCATACTTTTGAATATCTATAGACAGATGTAAATAATTGTTGAAACGTGCACTTGTCAATTGTACACGTGCACTGAGCATATCTACTTATCTCTTTGACCCATCAAAATCAAGATTTCACTGGGTAATGTAATTAAGTTTCTGTATAGAAATAATTACTCTCAATATCTTGTCTATTAAATATATACTCATAGATTTTAGTTTTGTCTTTAACTTTTTACCTCATATAGACGCAATTTGACGCATCAACAGCGGTTGACTTTTGAAAACATTTTGGAAAATGGAGCATTTCCAATAATACTTTAAAAAAACAATCAAAATGAGCAATTTTTTGTCTCAGAAAATACTGCGGTTTTCAGTTAAATTAAGCACACGACCCAATGGTCTATTTATAGCATATGAGGTAACAGGTTAAGGAGTCTGATGGGACCTATTGCAAAAGTAATAACGAAGTAGCAGGCTTACTAAGTCCTCAAAAGTAAATAGAAACAAACATCTCTTTTCGACTGACCTTACAGTTAATTGTGATAATTGGATTCCACATGTGTAAAGTCATACAACGTGACTTTAGCGCCGCTCAACGTTTTCCAGCCTTACCAAGTTGTAAACAGGGTTGACCCAGACCAGCCGCTGCATCTCCGACGTGGCATCTGATCAGGACATACAATGTTTGATGCTAATCAGAAATGAAATGGAACTTTGTCTTCTACTATTCCAAACATATTATAATTAGAACAACGTTTTATCTCACACTTAGGTCTAGATTTTGAAATGTATCAAGGTTGGAAATCACACAGCGGCCGTGATATGATTGTTACTGTAATACTTCACAAACATAGTTCGTTGCCTTATCTGTACATATATCAGCTTGCCATTGCAGCTTGTTTTCCGTGTTTGTACTTTCAAACTGTGCACTTCTGCACAGCTGGTAGGTTTCGTTTGTCGGCTCTACCTGCATCCAGTTGCTGTAGGTCGAGGTCGTGTTGTATGTGTTTTCATACGGACTTGTGTTATTTGCACGTTTGCCGTTGATCCATATAGGCACGCTCAAACCATAATTTTCTTCTTCTTCAATTGTAACGTAGCTTTTGAGTAAAGCATACACGGCATCTGTCTTTGTCTGACTGTCCATGTTAACCAGGTCCCCTTCATCCTGTTGGCATGATTGAGTGGCCATTGTCTGATTCAGCGCTGTAGCAATATACTTCAAACAAAACCCACCTGTTAAGTTGTAATGATGGGGACAATAGCTGCTATGGCATACTTTCGTTTCGTTTGTAGCATAGTGGGTCGGGTGCTTGAAGGTGCAATTGTATGTGGTCAGGTTACATTCGCGGAATCGTGTCGCCATGCTGTACTCCATAGGTGGTGCTGGACAATCGCTCCAGGCTCCCCATTCCTTGCAAGGATGATAACGACATAGCATGTCAGTGAGGTTTTTGTTCACCATTGCTTCGACATTTATGATCACTGTTCCAAGTAGTCTCAACAACGAATTGTTGAACTCAGTACCTAGGTCAAACACGAAGTTGCCATCCAAAACTTGTCCCCCTTCATCAGCTGATTCGAAAGTCTTCGCTACAGCAGCGAACCCCACCACCACGAGCATTATAATGTGCATTGTACGTGAAAACTGCTGCGAATTTGACATGTTTCTTTTCGTGTTGATAACACAATGAATGTTCACAATGCAAATCTGTGTCCGGAATAAGCGAACTGGTCTCTTATTCGATGATATCTGCAATACACACTTAATTGTCACTTGCCAACAGGTTGTCAAACAAATGTGGTACACTTAACCACGATCTGAAATCAGCTGCCTCCTTGCATGCAATTTATACAGATCCTCAGCCCACACTATTAGAAGCTCTACTGGCCTAAAATTTTAACCCATCCACTGTCGGAAGTAAGTCTGTGCATGTTCAATATTCTGTCTGTTTCATTTTTTAAAACTTCACAGATTATTTTAATTTTTGGCAAATATATTGGTCGAGTGACAAAACGGCTTGGATCCGGATGAGACGCCGAGTTACTCGGCTTCTCATCCGAATCTAAGATGCTTACTTATGCTTCGGTGGTCCGGGGTTAGCAGTGAAACAGGTGCTTCATATGCGAAAAGAATCTGATCTAAAGATGATTAAGAGCATGGATTTTTTTTATTTTTAAAAAGCTTTTGAAAAGAATGTGAACAAATGCTTCATTTCATACAATATTTTCAAGACTCATCTGCTTTATACTACTTTTTAAAGGATTCTTTAGGGCGGTTTCTAACTCCAGTCCTAGAGGTCCATTTCGTCGGACTCTTCGTAGGTGGTACGACTTTTGAGACTTTCGGTTCCGGTTGGGTTCCCAATGTCGCTCTTGTAGACGCAAACAGATTCATGGTTGCCTCAGTATTTGTCCGATCTGTTCTTAAAAGTGTTTGTCGGTTTTTGCTGTAACTACGTGTTCTGACAGACTATTCCAGCTATTTGCAGCACGAATTGTGAAGCTAATTTTTCTCAGATTGTATCTTGGTCTTGGCAAAAGGGGTATTCGAGTTGCCTCTGATATCTCTTGTTGAGTAGTCATTCCTCATCTCAGGAAGTCGCTTACTTCTGAGTCGTATATCTCAATGATAATTTTATATATTTCAACCATGTCTCCCCTGATCCTTCTGAAATTTAGTGTTGGCAGTTTTAGCTTTTTTCAGCCTTTCTTCATATGTTAAATCTTGTAGGCCAGGGATTTGTTTGTAATCCTTCTTTGTACTCCCGAACTAGCATATTCCAAATGAGATATGACTAGGGCTTTGTATAGAGGCAATACTATGTTTTCATCCAGAGATTGAAAACAGCGTCGTATGATTGCCGCCATAGAACTGGCCTTTTAACCTTCTCACTTATTTGTTTACCAATGTTCAATTTTTCATCTATTGTTACACCCAGATCTTTTTCTTGTTGCACCGCCTCTAATTTATTCCCTACTAGTTTGTAGCTGAAGCCTGTTAGTGGGACTTTGCCGATATGTAAAATTACATTTAGTCTATCTGGATGGAATTTCACGAACCAAGTTTCGCTCCAGTTGTTTAAACTCTCTAGGTCTCTTTGAAGTCAATCTCTGTCCCTCTCCTCTTTTGTATTTTGTAAATTTAAGTGTCGTCCGAAAATAAGTAGACGGTAGATTTCACCAAATCTGGCAGGTCAGTTATGTATATCACATATACGATAGGGCCGATCACTGAGCCTTGTGGGATTCCAGATGTCACGTTTTGCCAAGAAGTACTACTATCAATTTTCACGTGCTGCTTTCTGTCTTTTCCACTGTATTAAGTTTTCCCCAGTGCCATATGCCCTTAATTTGTTAAGAAGTCTTTTATGAGATTCCATTGTCGAATTTATTTGATCATCCATGTACCGGTTTATGCAATCAACTCCGTATCCTGTGTCAACTGCCTCTGTCCATTCATCTAGTACTCTTAGTAATTGTAATCATGTAAATCTCCACGATAAGAATCCGAATTGTATGTTATCACATAACCGTGCACATGTTACATATGTCACTGTTTGTGAGTGCATATCTTTCGTATTACACAATGTACAGCTTCCCATCGTTTCAACCAGAGCTGCAAGTAACAGGATACCAAATAACGTCATGTTGATAACGTTGTCTATATGACGTTAACGTTTAAGCGCCGAATATAGAGGACTGCGAGGCTGCAGAAATACAATTTTCTTCTATAAAAATGTTTTACGGATGTTTATGTGATAAAGAGGATATCAAACTCGTGTGTGTTAAGTATTGAATTTGTTAAAATCGTCAGATAAATTATAATTTGCTCGCAAAAGCTTGCAAAATATATCATTTTATCGAACTCGTTCAATAAATTCAATACTAAACACACACTCGTTTAATATCCTCTATTTAGTGAACAAGTTGTTTATGTTGAAATGGTCTTTTAAATGGTTTCTTACATTTTCCACCATAAGTTTGCTTACAACTGAAGTTAGGCTCACATGTCTGTAGTTACTCGCTTATGACTTGTTCCCTTACTTGACAATTACATTTATGTGGGCATCTTTCAATCATTCGAGACTACATTATTCACTAGTGAATTATTGAATATGAGGGAGAGGGGTTCTACCAGTTGGAACCGTAGTTTTTCAAGGAATTTCGGATTAATTCCATCTATCCAAGTGATTTGTCAGGTTTCAATACTAAACACACACTCATTTAATATCCTCTATTTATGTGATAAGATCAGTGTGTGTTTAGTATTGAATTTACTAAACTCGTTGGATAAAATGATATATTTTGCGAACTTTGGCGAACAAAATATAGTTTTATCCAACGAGTTCAATAAATTCAATTCTAAACACACACTCATTTAATATCCTCTTTATACATGCATTGCTTTTTACGTTGAAATGCTTCCTAACATGGGTGTTTGATGTATTTTCTTTCTAATTCAGGTACCACAGAGGCGCTGCTATAGAGTAAAGGGTTAGGTTAAATGATGGTTCTGTGTCTGGTAGATGTACAATATCAAGTAGTGTTTGTTTACTTTAAAATCTTTAAAATTGTTCTTTTTTATTTTGCAGACTCTTGCAGACTCTTGATCATGATAAACATATGATAGTTTCAAATGTATTCTGCGATATAAAATTTCAAAAGCTCATTTTACAGTGACAGAAGACTACCAAGGAGGAAGGAAATACGCCAATTTTGATTTTGGTTTTAATAGAATTACGAAAATGGAATATTTGTTCTATATGAGCAAATTCTTTATTTTCGGCAAAGTGTTTTCGATAGTCATTTAGTGCCGCGCCTCAAATAGGCCTACTGCTATCCTGCTTTAATTCTTTAACCCATATGGGGTAAAAATTAAATCATGATATCAGTAGGCCTATTTAAAAACAGAAATTCAAGACATGTTTAAGAACTTTTGTCAAGTAGTTGGTTTTAAAAAAAACTACTTCTACGCCATATACACCCCCTGGCAATGTATATTAGGCCATTTTAATTGTTTCAGCGGTAAAACAATATATGTTGTCTTCAATTTTGAATTCAACATTCGTCAATAATTTATGTTGGGATACCAATTCAGAATAATAACATAGGAGTGGTCAATAATTGTATTTTGCAATGACCCAAATAAATAAATGCATTTGGGTCATTGTATTTACTTACCAATTTAGAATACACGTAGTGGCATTGGTAAATAATTTCTTATACAGTTAGAAGCTAGATTGGTCAATAATTTTATGTATAACCAATTTAGAACAGTTCCATTGGTTCTTAACTGTGTATTATTACCAATTTAGAATAATTTCATTCGCCAATAATTGTATTTTACTACCAATTTAGAATAGTTATGTTGGATTTTTCAGTAATTTCATATAGCTACCAGTTTAGAATAGTTATATATTTCACTTTATATCATATCATAAATGACGTCGCCAGCGTGATATATAGAGGATAATCAACCGCATTGATATCAAAACTATGTCACGAGAATGGGTTGTTATTCGGTTGAAAAACGAGTTCGAAGAACGAGTTTTTTAGCCGGATAACAACCCATTCGAGTGACAATTTTTAATATCAAAACAATGCGGTTGATTATTCTGTTTATTATTTACACATTCAAGAATTCCAACTTGGCAAAATAAAAAAACTGGGTGAATTTGTGAAAAAAAGTAGTTCCGGCAAAGTGATATCGTCACTAGTGATGATAACAACAGTGACGATATCAGATTTATCTAACTGAGAAATCCCAGTAAATCATTGATATGTATATAATGAATTGAGGATATTGCATGGATGGTCGTTCATTATGGAATTTATTTAACGATTTTTCTAAAATTGATCAAAACGAGCCAATGGGACGATTATTAGCGTTAAACACATTAAAAGTCGCTTTATAGTGCGGTCATTTTAACTTTATTCATGACGTTACGTAGCATTGTTATATCACTTATTACATATCAAAAATATAAAATGACATTTCGTCACATACAGTAGATTCTGGGAGTGATATAAAACAGTCACATAAATATCATATGTAACTAGTTAACATAAATAAACCTCAAAACCGGGATCATCTGCTGACGTTGCGTTTGGCGTCTTTGTAGTCAGGGCGTCGTTACGACGTCGCTTTTTACGGGAATACAGAGGACGTTTTGTTTAAGTTGTTAACTGTGAAATATTCTAAAAAAGTCATCTTTATGTGACAGATAGAATCTTACAGTCGTGTTTATTCAATATCATTTTATGAAATTATTTGACTAAAATCATATAATACCTGCCAATGCTCGTTTCATATCAACTGGTTTCATAGAAAGGATATTGAATAAAAACTCATGTAAGATCCTCTATACATCATGCTGGCGAAGTCATTTATGATATATTTTGCTATATTCACCAAGTAAATTATTGCATTTGGCTTAACGTCATTATGACGTAACGTCTTTGTTATTTCTATATAAAGAAGGAAAAGGACGCTGTCTGTGATGGTAGGAACATCAAGAAATGAATCTTATTTGGGGTGTTATGTTATACACAGACAATTGCATAGATGTTCATGAATTACTGGATTAATAAAATTTGCCTTTTGAAAACGATATATTGACCTCAATTGTATTGCTACTGCACTATCATTTTGTCTGCCTGTGAAACATGGAATGTTTCACAGGCGGTCAAACTTTTAGTGCAGTGGCAATTCAATTAAAGGAGATAACTATGGTTTGAAATGTTGTGTTTGAGCACTTTCTCGACTCAAGTTGCTTTGTGAAAGCCGGGCCTGTACTTTACCAATTGAAATAGTCATTTTCTTTTGAAAGTAAACATTTTGATTACATGTTTTATATGTTCATTGTTTAAACTTTATTAAAATAAACTTTTCCATTTCGTAGTCTGATCTTACTTCATTTAGTGCCACTTTGTTGACCCTCGCAGAAGTGCATTTTGGCTGCAGATGATGTTTTAAACGTTGTGGGTAGTCGGGCATTTACTTGTAGCGAGCAATTGCTCTATTTTCCACAATGCTTTTAAGACCATCCACAACTGGCATTTTACTTTCGCTGGCAAGCAGCACGTTCAACGGTTTGGTCTATACCGTACGCTTTTAAGCTCACCTAAGTATGCCCAGGTGAGCTATTGTGATCTGTCTCCGTCCACCATAACAATACGCCAATTCCTCACTTTCTGATGCCAATTGAGTTTTGCCTACGTGCGTTCGCCATTTTAGTAGACGTACAAACGTTTGCCTAATGAAAATGCCTATTGGCATTTGCCAAATTTAGTTTATGCTTAGACTTCTTTTGGAACAAATTCAACCGCACAAAGTATATCTATAACACATAATTAACATGAATGAACAGTCGAAAGACATATACATGTACACTTTTATCACATAGCATTCGTTATTTCCAGGTTAATACAACCATCACGAATTTCCTTATCTTACACATGTGTAAGACAAGAAATGACGTCATAGCGTCATGGTACTATATTGTACCAAATGACTCTACTTTCAGCTTATTCCGCTATCAGTTAACTAGTTTTAGTTTCAATCATACTCTTAAATAAGTGATAAAAAGAATCTTACACTCATTGTCTTTATGATAAGCTTTTCTTAAACTCGTCTAGAATAAAATGTTATTAAGCTCGCCAAAGGCTGGCTTAATAACATTTTTCTAGACTCATTTAAGAAAAAATGATCTCAAACGATCCTATATAGCCCAGGTATACAACCTAGGGATGTACATGTATAATAAATGCTAAAAGCCCTATCCTCGACCTGTCA
>JAULCE010392503.1:0-10079 GCA_032359355.1 Macoma nasuta | reverse complement strand
TACAAATACGATATTTGCTAAACAAAATCAATTAAACTTAGATTAAATATAAATCTACAATAATTCTTGTCGTAATGTTTTCGTTAGCGAGCTTAGTAATATTAACAGACACAGAGATGCTGACGAATAAGTTTGCAATAAATTGTGACCTGGCTTGGATATTATACTTATTACTTATGTTGGCTATTGTTCATGTACTATCATGATCAAGGCAGTGTCAGATGTAGTAGTATATTCAATGTTGTTGGTTTAAAGTTCCTCAGAAACATCCATTACCTGCTTTAAATAAACAGTCGTATGTATATAAAACTCCCTTTAAAGACATATACTCACAAATGCAATTTATACAGGAAAACTTGAAATATGTTTAAAGTAGGAATTAAACCTTTATACACACAATAGGAACAAGAACATAAGGAGTCACCATACTTTTTTATATACAGGCTCTAAAACATGTGACTGGTTATATATTCTGGCAAATTGCGGATGAAGAAAATCTTGACTTTCATGGTTTATCGATTATTTTTCTGTTTGGACATACATTAGGGGTTTTCTACATTTACCAAAAGTAGTTCTACAATAGTCATACTTCAGTGTGACTACAATGATGGTTTAGTGATTTTATTTCTTAGCTTTACAAAGCAGAACTCTCAATAATTCAGATTTATTTACGAAACATAAATCCGTTCATAGAATTAACACAAAGCTCTGAACTTGTTTTTAAAGAAAATCCTGTCAGCACACAACCCGTATACAGCTTATACCTTCTTTATCTATAACATTTATACATAAATCTATAACATTATTATTGTACTGACAACGCTTTCTGCATAGTAAGTGAAAAAAAAAGCGCGACATATTACGCTTGTATGTTGTACAATTTGAACACTTCATTTATACTTTTTATACTCGTCACCAATGAAATAATCTGCACAACACTTGTAACACATTTCATATACACACACAACTTTTGAATAATTGACAGAAGAATGATGTTTACACACCAACTACATATACAATTAACAATACTCCTGCTAACATAATTATTAATGAAAGTAAGGACAACCCAATATGATTCAAAAGAAAGAAAATATTATATGAGTTTTTGATTTGGTGAATTTTAGGTTTTAATAATACATTCCGAACATCTGTGATTTCAACAGTTCATTGACTCAGTTCAAACAATCGAACTCGATAGCCGGGTTTCTAAGTGGATCCATAATGCCATCAATAGATGGACCACTGTCGTGTCCAGTTTTACAGAACTTTTCCACGTCGTGCTTGTGGGCGTCATTGATGAAGACACCGTAAGACGAGCCGTAGTTGACGCCGGCTTTGGAGAGGAATCTCGCCCCTGTTACTCCCTTGGTTCCATTTGTTATTGGTGAAACATCAGATTGAAGACCAGCATTTGGAACACTGGAACATATAGGGGTTTAGAACCTTTACTACATATTCTACTTATATTATCCACACTGATGTTAAATGATTAATAAAAGACTGTAAGAGAAACGAACAAACCAATCTTAAGAGGGTATGAAAACTTGTTGAAAAATGGAGCATTTGATCATGGTAAGGTAATGCATTAATTCTCATAATGATTGCATTGTTCATCTGCAACATATGAGTCGGAAGGCGTATATGTGGAGTTATCGGTAATGAAAAAAACATATAAGATAAAACTTTGTCTAGAAAACAGGCCATGTTATTTCCAGATGCTGACATTCGACCTCGAAAGCCAAAGGACATAAATAACCGCCCCGGTGAGGTATCAAGGGTTAATAAATAATCTGTAATTAACAGTTCGAATCAAATCATACCTTGTTTAAATAATTACATATTAACGCATATGTCTTCAATAAACCATGATAAGGCAGTGACTGAACAAGAGTTTTACTCTTAAATGTTGTATGCTTTACGGTAATTAAAGATAAAAATTGCGAAATATTTAGTTCAACAATACCATATAAACAATAATTAATGTAATTTTGTTACCTGCCATTATTTGCTATTATTTATATGCATTCTTTAAAATGCCTTTAGAAAATCATTAAATAAAAGAGCCACCATTGTTCTGCGTTTACGCCGCTTGCTACATCCACATCAGTTTGTGTTAGTGCGAGTTTTCATTTTTGTACAACGACGACTAAGCATGCAGTTATCAATGATTCTACCTGAGTCTGCATTTCATGGATGCATTCTTAGTACTCAGTTGCATCTCTATTGCCGTAGGTTGGTCAAATATCTCTATCGATCCATCTTTTATGTAACCAGGACATCGGAACTCTATACAAGCACCTCTCATGGATAAATCTGTAGATTGTGGGTTTGGCGTTGGTCCAACTATGTGAGTTCCAAATTGTTCGCCTCCAAAGTTGCTTAGATAGCTGGTTGCAAGGATTCGAATGTCGTATGTATCATAAACCTGAAAAATAAAGTCGCTAATCGGATTATTGAGTAATGCAAATTATTGTCTGCAAACATTGTGATTTTCAAAGTACATTTACATCTAACATCGGTTTGTAAGTAAACTCAGAGTGTGGAAAATGAGTGCTATAAAGACACCGCTTATACTCTGGATCCCAACTGTTTGCGAAAATATCGTTCATTGGCACACATCAGGCAGATACCTAAATTGATACCTGATAAATTAAAATCATCAACATGACTGTATTCTATAAACAAATGTTATTTAATATACGTCATATTATTTGCAATTTCTAGACTATTGAGTTCAGTGTCAAACAGGTTCAATATCAGAGTTCATATCACAAAGAAGGCTCCAAATGTTTTAGAGTAAAAAAAGGAGGTTCCTTAAGATATCAAACGGCGATACAGTCTGACCAAAATGTAACACAGTCGGTGAAACACAAATATAGAAAAATATGATAAAATGCAAATAATGTAGGCACTACAACATTTATTACGCATACATCATTGTTGTTGATCCATGCGTGCATTGTATGCCTAAAATCGATACATACATGAAATATATAGTTCGCTGTTTGTAACAGAGTAATAAAGATGTATATACCTTCAAAAGCACTTTGATGAAGCAAGACCTAAACGTTGCTTTGTCTGGAGACACTGGATACCATGACAACTTTTTATCGTAGATATTTTCTGACCCTGTGACATAGCTCATTTGGGAAGGTTTAGTGAAATGTGCGAAGTTGAAGTGAAGGCTATTGTCATTTGTGGCACCCCTGCAGGCAGCTGAGTTTGCATATTGGAACATAGGTCCATTATAACCATTTCCAAAATATCTCGATTCAAACTTGACTTCGTAATTGCTGTTTGTTGGAATGACAGGATAATAAGGTGGGAGTGTGTGATTGGCGACCATTAGTTTTTCTCCCCCGTCTGTTTCAACATTAATATAAACGTGCTGGTCGCAAAAAACCATCACGCATGCGCGGCCTTTGACTAATGATCGTACTTCCTTTTTGCCAAGATATGACTTCGCTCCATACATTTCCTGCGTATACGCTGTAATCGTAACACTCCCGTCGGTGGTAGAAAGTGGTTCTGTGAGTGTCATGTCAGAAAAAACGGAGACGGCTACATAGCAAACTCCTTGCTTCAGCTTAACTTCTTTAACTTGAACATTATCATATATTTTTACGCTATGATCACAGTTGGTGTATCTTCCTGTCCATCTCCGCTCAGTATGGTACGTTACATCATTTTCTTTCATAGGGGGTATATTAACTGGTCTGAAAATTGCTTCCAACCTATTGTTGGTTGCAAGTAATTTACGTCTGCCATTTAGCGATTTTGCAAATCGAAGTTTAGTGTTTTCAACCCATATTCCCTTATTGACATCATAATCCCAAAGAGCGAGGTCAGGTTCGCCGTTGTTGTCGAGAGTTATATTGAAAAGAGACGAATCTAGATAAAACTTTACTGACTTTTGTATTTGCAGTGGATTTCCATTTGCGTCATCTACACCTAACTGAAACATGCCATACGTTCTTAGTGGTGTTTTTTCACCATCCGGAGTCTCGCTTTCGAATTCGCCGTTAGCTGCGTCTAAGCTGTCACGATTTCTTGGATCCATAAAATGTACAGTTGCCCTTGCTGCACCTTTATAGGTATGTCCGTCTGAGCCTACAAACGAATCTTTCTGAATTGAAATTGATGCAGCCGCTCTAAGACCATCTTTTCCACCACCTAGTTCAATTTCAGTAGAATGACTTGTATTAAATGATATTGGCTTCGGCTTCAGGGGAACAACTACTGTGGCATATATATCTTCGCCGTCATCGACATTGAAAATTTTTGTAATGTCCATAAATTTTTTGAAGATAGTGTCGTGAAATGTGGCAACTATCCTTTTAGATCCCTTTTGGACTGCAAATTTGAAAAAGCCCGCCATATTGGTTCTACCAAGTTCTTTCCCATTAACATAGATACTGCCAAGTTGAAACGGGATGGTCTTGCTGTTGTTTCTTCCAATGGCTCTGCCAGCTACGGTTGTTCTATATATGCATAGCTTGCATTGGCATGATTTAACTCGGGTTGTTTTGTATGAGAACCCATCACAAGTGATATCGAGTACTTCGACATCTTTAGAATCGCAGCAGTAATGTGGCCACCAGTCCGTGCATGTCCCGTTGTCTTTCAGTGAAGAGGTCATGCATTTTGTGCGTCCACATGTTCCGACATCTATTGACTCGTGTTTTGCTGTGTCGCCGGCAAGGAAACACCCGGCGGGTAACTGGTCGAATTTAGAAACCGGGGCATCACAAGTATCCACTGCCAAATCTGTGAAATAAGCAATTACTTGTTGTTCAAATAATAAAGCATAAGTGCCATATACTGTAGATTATGACTCGATTTTATTTAATATGTACATTGTTTCAATGGTGATTCTGTACAAAGTGTGTCATAATCAAGAAATCTCCCGTAATAAGACTGGTCAATAAACCAGGTATATAAAGTCATAAACCATGTGTATAGGCGTGCATATGACTATTGCCCGTGGGGAGCCCTGTGCCAGATAAAAAGACCGACGTCTCACTTTAACACTGTACTTTGGATTTTACTCATTTCTGCTGCTAAAACAATTTGCCAAGCAGACGTAAAATGTTATTCATGACATAAACAAGAATTTAAACAAGTTCGCATGACTTAACACAGTGCATTATATTTTCCGGGAATGTTGTTTTGCTGAAAAAAGCTAGACTAAGAACACGGCGTCATAACAACTCGTAAACAATTTTGATATCATATATCTGATCCATTTTCAATATTGGTGCGTCTTATTGGGAATATGTTAAGATATAAGTAATAAACGTGTTATTTAATAAATAATATGAAAACACTTGAAAAAACTGCAGTATTATAAATTCTTTATACATTTTCTTGCAAGGGTATACGACGATATATTCCCGGCTGGTAAAATCAGGTAAATCCCCGACTAACGGCTCTATTGGCATGATTGTTGCTCAGTCGATAATAAATCGTCGTACATCCAGGCAATAAATTCTATAATTAATATTCTTTCCCTAATCAATCATATTGATCACATTGAAGATCCTGCTACTACGACATTTATGGGCATTAAATAATATATATACTAGGTACCGTCATTTTGTTATTGTTTTACTTATTCCCCCGATGAGTGTAAGCGAAATCGGTTGGGAATTTACACCATGTGATGTCATTTTACTTTTTCAGTATTTACTCATACTATATATATACTCATACATGATCAATTGTAAGGACAATGTGGCAGACAACTATTGTTCGGTACTACTACTTCTACAAACTCTATCGATGCAAGAGGATGGTAAAACTGTTTCAATAAGTACCTTTACCCTATATATGCCTTTGATATAGCAATATCATATCACAAATACTATATATCTACAACAATAACTTTTGAATAAGACCTCATAGTGAAGAAAAAATTCAATAATTTGCAAGCACTCAATGTCACCATTATGGATGCATGATGAACCCTGATACACTCGACTCCATTTACCAGGAAAGATTTCTGATTTGGAGTGCCCTTCCTCGTCATAATAAAGAAGTATTTTATTTGTTTTCCACTCTGTCACCAATATGGTTTGACAATTATGCCTACTTTGTTTTTCCTTTGCAATCAGCATATTGTATTGATTTTGATATATGTATGACACGTAAAGAGTGTTTCGAAAACCAGCTCTTTAAGATTCATATATAATCTAGAATTGATACAGACCAGCCTCTGTTCGTGTTAACAATTAGGTTCTGATACGGAGCTGTCCAATTTTGAGTAGTAGATCACTTAGTGCATTTATCATTGATTCTAAAAAATGTTGTGTACCTCGATTAGACACCGCATTGGAAACGCTGCAAAAACTATTTCGTTTAAGACTTAACTCCATACAAGTGCAATTTTGCGCATCTGCAGTTGATGACAACATTTTCAAGTTGATTCAAATTTGATGTTTCATTGCACTCATATATACAAGCTTTCTTTCAGAGTATTTCCCTCTGGATAAGTCTAAACATAGATTGTTAAGCAAATGGTTAAAAGTCGTAACTCGCTGCTGCTACATCAAACCATCTTATTATATTTTAACCTTAAGCCCTCTGAGAAAATTGTTGTCTGATCCAAATGTCTTATGCTCAAATTGTCGTCTGCTTCAATTTTTTCAAGTCGTCCGACTTACTGGAAAATTTGGTGAAACAATTGTCGGAGTGTCAAATAGCTTGAAACCAGGTCATATGTCATCTGATCTTATTCCAAGCTCTTTGATTTTATCCTCAGATTCGTAAATAAAGGGTAATTTGGGTCTATACATTTTGCAACTCGATTTAAAGAATTGTTTTCGAAGAGCAAGTCAGTTACTCGTATCAACGCAATGCCATGTGACCATTCTAAAGCACCTCGTCCCCATGGGAGACTATCCAAGGCGACGTCTGCTTAACTGTCATTGTTTTCCTGCAAATGGTATCAATGTTCGAATAACCACAATTATTCAACTGTCCTTATTCTTAAATGGTTTGAGACTTCTTTATAGATTGCCGCAAATCGAGTGTCAGCAGGATTCGCGTCGGAACAATATAGATATATTGTAAAAAAGGTCTTCTTTGCAAAATTTAATTTCCTCAAATTCTACATGACGAATCAAAATAACTTTCTTTCCTAATAATTAATCAGTTAAACCACAATTCACATTCATTAAGAACTGATTATATAGGCTACCCTTTAAAACGTTATTCACTTTCCTTTTGAAAGAATGAATGTTAGTTTTGGGTTAAATATTTTATGAAATTATTACTTTATAAACATATTGGACTAAATTACGTGTGGAACCATTGCCTTTGCTTCCATTTACGGAATAACTGTATACATACGATTGGGTGTTAGGTTTATTCGCAAGAAAGATTTAATTGACTCGGAAAATTGATCTCATTGTGTCCGATTTTAAACAAAAGATTATGGAGCTAACTACATATTGCGGGTCTTGTATCAAAAACAGAAGTGCATTCTTCTGCTTTGTTTTGTATCAATGCCTAAACCTCATCCTTGTTTTGCGCTGCGAAATACCTCTTAACTTGCCATTCAATTGCTGCTAGGTGGTCGCATGTAGCTAGATCTATTATTTTGTTGCTAAACTTTATCCTTATGCAGAATACATATCGGTAAACTGATTGATAACATTAGCAGTTAGACAAATGATCGTACGTTGCCCCACATATCCCAAATGTGTAGGCTGTATGAGACTTAGTCTTCAGGATCTCCTTTTCTCCTTTGAAACGATACTGACCTAGAATTAGGGTTGCAGCAGTAAAATGACTATTTCAGCAGACCATTGATATTGAACTGCTGTTTACCCTTAAACTTGCCTGAAATAGTAACATGCGCCTCGTCTGATTGGGAAACTCCCGCTAAAGTTTCAGTTACGCATTTGTAGGTCCCTGAATGTGAATTAAGTGCAGAGATGAAGATAAGTGTTCCATTTGTCCCCATATCTTCGAGTTCGATACCATTCCTACGCCTGGCAAAAGAAAATTATTAGCGTTCAGTTTTATATACCAGAGCGCCTCATTGCTTGGATGCAAGTTATTCGACAATGCATTATTTTGACAAGTGCTTAGCATGTAAATACAACAATAATAATTCGACGCATAAGTAAACTACAAATAAACTTTCTTCAACTATGGGATACAATTAATTACCATTTGAACTTTTAATAACTTCGTTTTTGTTCCAAATACTAAACAAAATAAAATAAATGATTATTCGATTTGAAAGTTTTTATAGGTGTTTCTATAAACTATGCAATTCGTATAATAGTTATAAAGCTATCCATACCATCTATCTTATAATATTTTTTTGATTTATTTTAAGCATACATGGACTTTAAACATAAAACAAATCGTCTACACAGTTATATTATGATATTTTAAAATCGTGAAATATACACTTCAATCTATTAATGTATGCACCATGAATATTTCTCGGGTGGTGGTTTTCCAACCGCCGAACAGCAGAGACTGAAACTTTGACCCGCCATTCTGGTCTTGTCGTGTGGTTGCACCGTAAACACAGCTGGTACTATAATATATAAGATGAAGCTTAGAATTGTTTTACACTGGGTCGAGTCCGTCTTAAAATTCTAGATTGTCGTTGTTCATTGTCATCATCATGATTTGGTTGCACGCGATGACAATGCGCATCGATGTTAAAAATACAAGGCAAATCATCCCGATATTGACAATGTCTGCCGCAAACAAACAGTCACAGACATATGCACCCAGTATAGATGTGTGCAAGTGTTAGATTTCAAATCTTTAGACATTTCTGCCATGTTGAACATATTGTATCTAATCATGGCTTAAATGAAATTGGTTGCATTGGTAACGTACTACAATATAGCTCTAAACTGAGAAAACAGCGTACATGTAGGTCAGACGTCAAGTCAAAAACTCACGGGTACAGGTTTAATCGATTCGCGATATGATCAGGTTGAAAATCGTATAGCGGTGCACGCATACAATTGAAATGACAATTATGATTTGACATCAAATTGTCCTTGTTTTTAATATAAATAAGATATGAAATTATTTTGTATGAGATGAAAGGAACATATCCATGTATATTGTAATTTAAACGGTAAATCGTTTTCACTCGATATCGAAGTTCGGAATAAGATTTTCTATGTTGAATCGTTATTTAGCTTGTACTTACTGTACTTTTCTATTGTGCCATTTATCGTCCAGTGTGTGGAGTTGACTTGTGAAGGGGCCTGTAGCTTACTCTCATGCAGCTTGGCCGTTACAAATACGTTCTCGTTCATTAGGCAGATACCACTGACACTAAAGTTGCCCATCTTCCCAGTATGTGCTATTGCCTTGTATCTTCGAGACTCTAAATAGACATCTGCCTTTTCTACAGGGAGGCCACTTTCGTCCGTGATTTGACCATGCAAGCTGGCACTTGAACATATGCAGGTTTTGCAATCCCGAGATAAAAGGCCGCCTGCTGGACACGATTTGCCACAATCTGAAAATGAATGCCACATATATATACATATATATATGACTTGTAAATGCTATTTAAACACAAAACCAAAACGTAGAATGAAACCATATTGTACAAAAAAGGACAGCATAAATTGAACGATTCTACACTATATGTCTTTAAATCAACACAATTCTTACCTGGGCAGTTCCACTCGGAACAATTTCGTTGTTGTTGTCTTGCACCAGGACATAGCTTGCCACCATGCATTGGCAGTGGTGCAGCGCAATCTCGGGTGCGTGTTTGAATCCCGGAGTCACATGATTTGGAACAGGCACTCCAACTATTCCAATTTGCCCAATGTCCATCGATGGGATCTTTAATTTAGATATATATATATTATTTAAAGAAATTAAACAAACTCCTAAAAATAAAGTCTGGTAAAAACGTGAGTAAATCAACATTTATGAAAACTGTAAAAGGTTAGTATGCGCGTGATTGATCGTAAACGAGTGCACGTGTTTGGTAAACGATAAAACAACGCTTTAATTGTTATATGCATTGCGTTTACCGAATTGACTAATTATACAATTTGAAATATCAAATAACCAAAAACTGT
>JAULCE010392392.1:0-10080 GCA_032359355.1 Macoma nasuta | reverse complement strand
ACTATCTAAATGATATGAGCACACTACTATGCGATTTCAAACCTTAAGACAGTTACAACAGTGTAGACCAAGATCAAATGCCACGTCATAGGCGTCTGATCTGAGACTACACTGTTTGAAAGTCCTTATGGTTGGAAAACGCACAGCGGTGCTCATATGTACTATTTTAAAAATATTTTTATGTGAATGTTTCAAAGTGCTGCTATGTCTTGTCTTGTCTTGTTCTTCTTCTCCCTCCTTAGGAGAACCGTATTGGTGCGCGTATAACTAATGTACATTACGTCACCTTTTGATATCACGTTTTATGTTTAACAAACACTGTAGTGGATCACTATATATATACACTAAAAGTCGGTGATCAAGGTACCAAATAAAAGTCAATTTGATAAAAATAAGTACGCACACTGAATGTAGTAATAACTATGAACGCAAACTAAGAAAGTAAGTAACTGGGTGTCTAGTACGATGCATTACGTTTAGCTACGCTATTACAGTTCTCTGCATATATAAACACACTGACATACGCACACTGCTACAGGTAACTATGTTTGTATACTAAAAGTTAATTACTGGACGTCAGATACGGTAGCTACTCGTTTAAGTACGCTTAAAACAGTTCTCTGCATATATGACTGCAACGTTCTTACACTGTTATACTATGTATCTACTATGTAAGTATATTAAAAGACAATAGTTAGGTGTTGTTCAGTATGGCATCACCGAAAGATACTTTTTAAACAGTTTTCTGCGTATAGTTATATACGTATTGTCCATAGTTTAGATAACTAGGAGGTTTTATCATTTAGCTTTATAAAAGTCAGTGTGTATTCACTGGTAAGGGAGGGGGCAGTCAGGTTGTGTAATATGGGCTATTAGGTCTTCTTTGCCGGGACACCACCTGGTTCAGCATTCGGATACGGGCACTGCCGAGGTTATAGAGTAGTCTGCAGCATTGACGCTCATACTTCAGAAGGTCAGCAGGATCCCGGATACACCGTTGTGCAGTTGGCTAGCAGTTGATAATATACTGGGTCTTGTCTGACAAACTAAGTTGTCTGCAGTCGATGTTAATCAGGTTGCTCAGCAGCACGGATACTGTCCAGCATCGGGCATACCAGTATAACATGTTCTATAGATTCACTAGCTGAGCCTCACAAGAGACATGTTTCGGAGACACTATGCTGGTTAAAACCTTTCCTATTTGTTTGCAAGATGTAAGTTCATGTTGCAAGTCTTATTTTAGATTGCAGTCTCTCTGACTCTCTCGCTGAGAACTCTAAACCAAATAGTGAGTGTACATTCCCTTGGACGTAGTTATCCCCATGCAAGTACATTAGAAATTTATACATATTGCAAGTAGAGTTAAAGTATTCATTAAGAAGGGCTATGATCCAACAATATTACAACGCACAGCATGTTTGGTGATCAATCCTTTTACAGTTGGTCATCACACTTCCCTCTTCGCTTGTGCGACAACAGGAAGGTCATAGTACTCTATGAAGACTACATTGAAAGCCGGAAACGGAAGGAGTATTTCGGATATTTGTATTGTGCTCGTTTTGATGTGCCCTTGATGGCTGCCCTTCAGTTACTCTGACTTCTGACAAGTCATTGAGTACATTTGATGATTGGTGAAAACAGTCTATGTTTTTTATAATCCTATGTTTTACATATATATTTACAACTGGATTTGCCATCACTGATGTTGTGGAGCAGTCGGAAAGGGAAACCGTTTATTTACACTGTACGTCTGATGGGGTGATGATGGGATAAGAGTGAGGTTGTGTGCCCCTAAACCGGTTTAAACCCCAAGTAGCGTGTTTGTAACTGACCGTTCCAAGGCGGTACTCCGATCTTCACCCTAGATTTATGTCTGTTTTTGTCCACGTGTGTCTTCTATATGTAGCGTATGTTTGGGCTCCCGTGTATGTGAGTTCGCGCGTTTGTGTATGAATGTGCTTGTTTCTGTGCTGTTCGGGTGGCTGTTTGTTTTGTATATGGTGTGTCCTGCATGAACTTCTTATCTACTTTTGAGATTATAATTTAGAAATGTGTGTCTAAACGTTATATTAATAATTTGAATTTTATAAATTACCTCTCTTTATAAAGTTGAGATGTCCCCTTTACAACACTACGGGAGCTTGTTAAAATAGTTCGCGAGTATTAATATTTTTTTCACAATTCAACACACACTTTTTAATTTGCACTGCACAACTTGTGTTTGCAGTCCACACTACAACATAATAGCCTATAATACTTGCAGCAGCAGTGTTATGAATATGTAGACTTTTGAAAGATAGAAGCACTGAAAGCTTGCAATTTGTCGCATCTTTGAGGAACTTCTTTTTGTTGTATGTTTTTCAGAAAATGGGTAAAGTTTGCTGGCAACAGAAAACAGTATGATTCCTTTGGCCTTAGGGGCAAGCAACACGCCAAGCATCGGTATTCATTGAACAATATCAACCACCGAAGAGTGACAGACAAAGGGACAGCTAGAGAGACTATTTCGCTCTGTTCCAATAAGGGAGAATCGGTTTGATGTGAGATTTAAGACGCCGATTCATGCGGCATTTGAAGTTGACTATTAGCTTTTTCATTTTGTTATTCGTTACTTTTACTACTACAACTGCCACCATAACTAGTTAATAGTTACTACTATAACTCTGACTACATTGTTAATACTTCTACAACTACTATACACCCAAATAAAATCGCTATTACTCCTACTAAGATTACTACTATTTCCACTTCTACTTCTTCTAAACTACTACAACCAATAGTGTAACTAATATGACTCATACTATAATTCCATATGGCTGTATAATTACTGCTCCTAGGTCAGTATATGTTATCGTTTTCTGAACAGTATTCTTTATTTATTGGTCATAAGTTTGACTTTTGTGTCAGTGCAATCTACATGAAAGGAATCTAGTCTCTAGACTGTATGAAACATCTGAAAACATATATAGCAGCTTTAAACTGTTGTCAGCGAACTGGAGCCTGAAAAAAACTTATATTCTTCTTCTTCTTCTTCTTCTTCTTCTTCTTCTTCTTCTTCTTCTTCTCTTCTGCGTTCCATATTTCTCATAGCCGTCTTAAACCTTCTTTCCAGATGCGGTGACGAAATGCACTGTCTTCAGTAGCTGTTCCACATGACCTTCATCCCATGTTTTGGTGTGAAAGGGGTCGCCAGTACCCCAAACTTCCCTTTGAAGCTCCTCCAGTTGCACACATGCCTGGAAGAGGTGCTATGGAGTCTGGTCTTCTGCACCACACTGACAGGCTGCCGAGTCAACCAGGCCTAACCTCTTCATGTGTCTGCTTAGACCACAGTGTCCTGTCTTTAGGCGGAAAAGTGTTGTCTGTTCACGCTTTTTCAAAATCTGAAGGTGGCCCTGGTCTGGGCTATACCCTCCATTGCTATCTCTTCATACCGTCTTGAAACTGTGTTTTAGCATGGTCTTGGCCTCACTGTACGAGACAGGTGAGTTGAGCTGGATAATTTTGCTTCCTTCCCTGACCAGGTGCAGTAATCCACTGAAACACCACGTTACAATGCTGGGGTAGGGTGCAAATGTCCTCCCGAAGCTACCTGATCGAGGCGTTAGCCTGCCAAACAGATAGAGCATGCAATGCTAACAAAGAGTCTGTAAGAAGCACCACATTGAGGCCGTGCGTGCCCATTTCAATCAGACGACGAGTGGGCGTGAATGATGGCCTCTGAGGGACAGTACTTCTGCTCTGTAAATAGAGCTCCACTTTCCTACGGGAAATGAAAAAGACACACAAGGTCTGGAGGAGAATGTAATGGAAATTCCACTACCTGCGTTTCTGACAGCTCTCTCTGCTGACCCATCTGTATAAGCATGCAGAGTTCCGGTGCTATCTAGCATGGATCATTTCTAGCACAAGAGACTTCTAGAGTACCCAAGGTTGCTCTCCCTTCTTCTCAAGACCTGGTACATACAGCTTTATAAGAGGGACACCACACCTCGGAATCCACACACACACGGGTCTAGAAGCTCCACACTTGAACACATAAGCTCTTTCTTCTCCCTCCGAAGATCCTTCACAATGTGATTGAGGCTCTGACGCTTCAGCCTATTCTTCGTAAGGTTCTGCAGCTTTGTGTTCAGTGGATGGGGATATAGTTTCTTCGCCTTCTCTGCTTATGTAAGGGCTTTGTACTCTCTCTCTCTCTCTCTCTCTCTCTCTCTCTCATTGACTCTAGTGGTTCGATGTCAGCCGTCTTTGAGGCTGTTGTCCATGAAGTTGAGGCATACTCTGCAAACTACATTATGGCTCCTGTGTATACTTGACGCAGGATCTTTCAACTAGCTCCCCCGCCAACTTCTTCATGAGATTGATCTTACATTAGAGACTTATATTATAAATACTCTTTGTATTATAGGTAAAAGGTAAATGCCCATGACCGACGTTGTAATATTACTGGCCAGTTATAACCTCGAGAGACGAGAGATAGGCAGTCCAACTGATATATTCTTACATAAATGCATACTTACATGCATACATATGCACGGACAGACGGACAGACCGACAGATCAGACCGTTACCCTTATCCGAGTCTTCGCTGTCCCTAAATTTGTTCTTTTTACGATTTTTGATATTGTTGCTGGTTAGGGTCAGAGGAACTTCTATTGTAAAAACCCGTGGATTTCCACATATAGTGTTAGAAGCGTTTTGTCCACGTCTACACTTAGAACCTATAATATGTGATATGCTCCTCCAGCACATTGACATGTATACGTCTCGAATTTCATTGGGTATAGGATGCCAATGAGCCCAAATTGCAACGTAAGTGACCAGTCATGTTCCCATATTGGTCTCAAAATATAATCCGATATTCTTTAAGGAACATATCTTTCAAACCAGGGGATAGAACATGAGAACACGTGGGTTTTGAGTCTAGCACTCTACCACCATGCTTGTACATCAAGGCCATACACTTGTTTATAACATAATGATACACACCATGACACTATGATATATCAAGCCATGGACATGTAGACATACACAAGGCAGTGGACACTGAATCTGATATGCAGTGGCTGATCCAATAAAGTGTCACAAACAACACAGACTATGTAGACACTGATGTTTATTTACTTCATGAAGATTTACAGATAAGACATCAGCCTTGGAATATTAATCCACTACACATCTATTGAAATGTATTGTATTATACACATAGATCAGGTATTTCTATTACATCACATATTATTCAGACCGAACGATCCAATAGCTAAACAGTGCAGACCTTGATTAGACGGCATGATTTTTCAGGTAAAAGGGCCATAGCATGGTTCAATCTTAAGTTTGTTTATGAATTTGTTTTAAAAATGTGAATAAAAAAACTTCATGCAATTTTGCCCCTGAAACGCGTCAGATTTCTCTATTTTCAATAAGCCTCCTTAATTACAGTTAAATAATGACGTCAAGAATGATGTAAAATGATTGTAAAATGAATGAATTCAGCCAATTCTTAAAAGCCTAATGTCTGCTGATCACATATTTTCCGGATGTTAAGAGTTATTTATATGCTAAAACCTTTGAAATCAAAGTAGAATATAAATCATGCAAGCTATGTCAAATACACCTGACAAGATCCACACGTAATAGCAAATGTACCCTATGGGAATCACATACTAGAATACAAATCTATTTGTTAATGAGGCAGCCAAAAAGTAAATTACCGTAAGGATATGTCAAAGGAGGCAAGTGAGCTAAAATTAAGCAGTCAACTACACTGACACTAATATCATATTGGTTAACTAGTAGCCAAGCAAAATAATACTAAAGAAAAATGGTAACGTTAAAAAATCGTAAGAATTTTAGTCTTTAATATAGCAATTACCAATTCTACACCGATATTACATTCCTAGTTTCAAATGTCGGTTGAAAAAATAGGAATATTATTTATTTAAATGGAGGAAACATATTGACATGAAGGGGGCTATAATCTTTAATACAATGTATTACCTAAAGAAAAAAGTCCACAAAAAAGTAAACTAATTAGCAGTCTACTACTCTGACACTAATATCATACTGGTTAACTAGTAGTGAAGCCATGTAAAATGTAAGGTCACCATAACATGTCCACCTGTCATTACAGAAAATTAGACTCAAATGTCTAATTATTACAGGGTTTTTTTCTGGATGAAATCAGTGTTTCATCCGCTTTCTTTTGTTGTTGGGATTTACGTCCTGACCTTGATGCTCATAAAATCTAGCCGTGAAAAATGTAAGCTCACCTCAACATGCCCATCTGTCAGTACAGAGACTAGACATAGGGACGAATATCTCTTTAAATCAGTCCTTTTCACCTATTATTACACGCTTACGAGGATTCTATTCAATTTTACCTTGATTAGGAAAGATTTTTGCTTTCAAAATAAGCAAAACAACATATTGTTATGTAAGTTTTCAGTAAAAATTGTCAGATCTCGTAAATTTTGGAATGCCTCCTCACAATTGAAGAATAATGTCAAGACCTGTCCCCCTAATTACTTTAAAATTGTTCTACAAATAACATCACGTTAAAAAACTTCTGCATAATTATGATTTCAAGATTTTCCGGGATGACATCAGTGTATTATATTATATTATGTTATTATGTTTTAATCTTGATGCTCTTGAAATATTGTACGGAAACCTGTAAGATCACCAAATGTATGCCCATCTTTTAAATGCCCATGCATAGTATAATACAAACAAACTTTCTCTTATTATTTATTTTCACTTATTTCCAAATGAAAAGTCAACCAATCTTAACCTTTATTATGGGTTTTTTTCTCCAAAGAAAGTCTGATAAACAATGTTTTCTTGCAATTTTGCCTGTGAAAATTGTCAGAATTTTAGTAAACTTCCTTACAATTAAAGATTGATACCAACACATTGCATCTTACAAATGAATGACGCGATACATTCAGCCAATTTATAAAAGCATAATGTTTGCTGATTACAGATTTTCAGGATGTCATTAATAGTTTAGACATTGGTGCTAATGAAATCTAGCCATGAAAAATGTAAGATCACCAAATAAGCCCATCCTTCTATGGCATAATTCGAGCCTTCTCTGTCCCTAAACCTTCCCTTTTTACGTTGTTTGATATTTCAAGTTGCTGGTTAGGGTCAGAGGAACCCCTATTGTATAAACCCGGGGTTTTCATCTATGTAAATATTAATTGGATTAACAATTTAAGCTCCTCACAATTGAAGAAAGAAGAACTGAAATATTTGTTATGTAAACCATCATTACGTTGTAACGGTCAATCCTTTTAAGAGTCAGTTATAAATATAGATTCCTTCATGTCCAAATGTGTTTAGGTCTAACGTACCTGTTGTAACGTGACCACAACGTATTAAAGGTTTACACAACACATGTTTCGGTTTATATAAGTTCACACATGTATTGGTAATGGACTTGTTACCTTGAAATGATTATCCAATTAATTCTTACATAGATATATTGATTTAAAGTTGCTCTTCCGCGCGGATGAGGAAATATCCGGGTTTTTACTGTAGGAGTTCCTCTGGCCCTAACCAGCATATAACATATCAAAAATCGAAAAAGGGGCTGGTTTAGGAACAGAGAAAGCTCGGATTACCTATGACAATACAGAGAAAAAGTCACACTAAAAATCTCTTTATTGGAGCTTTCCAGCATTTTCCACCATCTTAATGGTTCAGTCTTTATCTCAATACATTGTATTATAAAATAATATTTAAAACAAAATTACCCCAACAATATTTTTCTATATGATTTTGCCTGTGAAAGTTGTCAGATTTCATTATTGCCAGTAAGCCACACGCACATGTAGATCAAAGGACAAAGGACATTACATCATGGCATAAGTTCTCTAAAAAAGTACCCCAATGATATTTTTCTATGCAATTTTGCATAGAAAAGTTTCACTATTTCCAGTAAGCCACATAAAAATTAAAGAATAATGTCAAGACCTGTCACCTTAAAAATGAATGCCAAGATACATTCAGCCAATTTATAAAAGCATAATATCTGTTGATCACAGGATTGTATAATTATAAATAGGTTTGATCTTATTGCTCATGACAGATTGCTATGCAAATGGTAAGCTCATCAAACATATGCCTATCTTTAAATGCTAATACAGAGTCTAAGAAACACAGAAGAATATTTTTCATATTGTAACTTTGCACCTATTTCCAAATCATAACTGGTTGAACTTAACCTTGATTATGCACGGGGAGCATCTCCGTTAAGATGAGGGTTATAAAACTATTTTGAAATTAAATACATCTCTTTTATCATAGAGATTAGCAGAAACAATTCCAATATTAATTATAGCTTTATTTAATTTAAGTTCTTAAGGGTAAAAAGAAGTACGCACTTTGTCAAATTAGAGATTATTTATGTTAAATATGCCATCCGAATATCGAGATGTATCATTAAATACATGGATGACATCTGCATGTGAATCCTAGTTTAACCCTTACATGAAATCTCTCTCATAGCAGTACAAAAACACGTCCGCGACAAGTGGTGCACAATTCGTACCCATAGGAATACCAATAACTTGACGATAAATGGCATTTCCATAACGTACAGAAATGTTATTATAAAATGAGGAAAGGTGGGTGCTTCACAAGCTTCGGAGCAAGTACATAGAGTTGAACGCTTAACTTGCTCAACTGTAAAGAATGCAAGTTCAGTCTTTCACGCGAGAAAAGATATTTTTTCTCTTTCAAAATTCTTTTGAATTAAGCCTCATTACAATTAAAGATTGATGTCTGTTGCATTATGAAATGTACTAGTGGCTAGTCTATTCATGAGCCCATCATGCTATTCCCGCCAGTTCCATATACTGGACAGCACTGGGGCAGTTGATGTTTAGTCGAGCTCAAGTTAAGATGTGTAATTAAAGTCTAGTAGATAGAACACGTGGATGTCGTTCTATACCCAATAACATTGCATGGTGTCAGTAGACAAAATTTGGACACTACAATCCTTGGACATTCTTTAAGGGAAATTTGTAAGCACCTAGAAACTTTGGACATTCTGTGAGATGGAATTCTAAGCGTGAAACTTTACACATACATGTAGCAAAATGGAGTTAAATGGTGTGCCGCCACCAACAATAGATTGAAACTATACAAACCTTCCGGAAGCATGGAGGCAATTTCATGAACATGCTGACCTAATATTCAAAGGTCCAGTGAAAGAGAAAGGAGAGGACGTACAAATTACTTACCTCAAATTGTGGATTGGCAAAAAGGATAGAGATATATACAAAACGTTGCCATTAACAGCTGGAGGATACCGTTAAGGCATTCAAACTCCATGTACAGCCAAAGGTCAGCCCAGTGTTCTGCAGGTTCAAGTTTAATAATGAAGTGCAGGGCGAGAACACCATGGAACAGTTTCTTACAAACCTGAGACTCTTCGCAACAGACTGTTAATTTGGGAACGCGGACGAGACAGCATCGTGTTCGGTGTGAAATCGCAGAAGGTCAGGGAAAAACTGATCAATGTGGGCGAAGGACTTACGATTGACAAAGCTACAGAAATATGCCAACACTACGAATATTCTCAGGAACAACTTAAGTCCATGAGGGAACAACTCCAACACGCCGTACACATGTTTAGAGCGAAGGCGAATCGGGCTCCAGGACGTGCCGATGGTCCAAAAGGTTTGAATCCCCGGGATGGTGCAGCCAAGACGACGTACAAACGGGCGCCACATGCTGACTCGAGGTGTGGAAACTGTGGTGGACATAAACACCATGGAAAAACAAAGTGTCCCGCACATGCGAAGCAGTGTCATAACTGCAGCAGATGTAATCATTTCAGTGCAGTGTGTAGGGCGGGAAAAGTGAATGAGATAGAGACACAGAACTGTGAAGACTCTTGTGGTCAGGCATTCACGGAAATTGAGGTGGGACCAAATAAATGATCGGGGGATTTCAAAATCGACACTGGAGCTTAGGTCAACATTTTGCCGTTATCAAATTTTCTGAATCTGGGTATGAAAACTGTACTTGAAAAATCTAGCACCAAGCTGTTTGCATATAATGGCCATG
>JAULCE010392281.1:0-10081 GCA_032359355.1 Macoma nasuta | reverse complement strand
GGAGAAGAAGATTTTTAAAGTTTTTCACTTAGGTTGCCATGGCAACCAGAGTTCTGCATGGAATGGAATTCTTTGAAAAACTTTCAAAGGGGACCATCCAAGGAACATCCCAGCCAAGTTTCGTCAAATTCCGTCCAGTGGTTTCAGACGAGATGTTATTTTTAAAGTGTGGACGTACGACATACGACGTACTAAGACCGATCACAATATCTCACCTGAGTAAACTCAGGTGAGCTAAAAATGCAGAAAGTAAGCCTACAATGGATATGTTCAAACATGTGGGCAGCACTGTACAAAATCAAAGACTAACACTTTACGTCATAGAAGAACCTTTTATGCTTCTTTAGCAGAGGTATTTTAAAATCCTTTTTGGAAAATTTTATGAAGTATAAGCAAAAATAATGTTCCATTGCCAACATCTTTTTCAAAATTAGCTTTATTTAAAAAATAAATATTCCTTACATTTCATCAGCGTTCACTGGACCTTTGTCTAACAAATAGCACATGAGACAGCCCAAGCAAGTTGAAAACATGGTCAATGTCCAATGTATTTATAGTATAGGAGGACAAAGTATAGCTGACTGATCATTGGCAAAATATGCAACCTGACTAGACACCACATCATAAATGTGACAGCTGTTCTGGGTTTTCACTAGGGCTTGAACTATGATCAACATTACTAAAAAGTTGAATGAGACAGGTTCCATAATTGATTAATCGATTATAAAATTTGATTAATCAATTAAAATCAGTAGTAGAATGCCACCCTTTAATCTATAACATATCTAACTCAAAAGAGTTTTGATTCATACAAACTACATGTAAAGTGTACTGCTTGAGTTAACAATCATTCTTATGCTGCTTGTTTATCAAAACTCATTAAAATGAAAGCTGCCTTCATCTTTATTATAAAAATACAACACAACTTGATGCTTATCAGAGGGTTTAAGACATACTTTTATAAGTTTGGCAAATTTCGATTTAAATATTAATCAAAGGTGGATTCAAAGGGCCTGTCCCATTGTTTTCCTTGATCTTTTATGAAAATGGACCGATTTTGAAACACAAGTCTACACTGTATGAAATGGCTTTACCATCCCTTTTAACCCTGTAGGCATTAAATGATACTTTTACAATGTAAATAAATCCGAGAGCTTCTACAGGAGACCTCTGCTCAGGGTCTGCACTATTCAACATTTTTGACCAACTCTGATATATACATATTTATTGTATTTGGGGAAAACAAGTCCATTCTTTGTGTCTTTTGACGTTAAAATATTTTCTGTTTACATAGGTCATTGCCTTTCTAAAGATTCAGCCATCACTGTTTAGAGTTCATAAACCAAATAAGGAAGATACATGAGATAAGCAAGTGTTGTCTTCAACAATTACTATGTTATTTAATGCAATTATTATCTTCAATATCTGGCAAGTTCAGTCATAACCAATGTCAACCTTTTCTGAAACAACTAATTTCAGATGTACCATGCTTTGATAAATACCATATACTCTTTCAATGCCTAGATATAAATACACTTAACAAAGCTTGTATATATTTTTTTTCTCTGTATCTTAATTATATAATTCAACGAAGTCATATTCATTGCATCTTAATGTAAGATTGCAGCCAAGGCAGTTATACCAGAACTGAGAATATAAAGCTGAACCTGCTCTTGCATATTTGCCAGACAATATAGATACAAACTAAAGAAGCCATATATGATAACTATCTTACAGAAGCTTACACTGACCCCCTTATATATTAATTAAAGGTGGAAATTAGACTTGGTAGTCGGATGGGGATACCGTATATTCATACTGTATGTCTGATGGGGTGATGATGGGATAAGCGTGAGATTTGGTCACCCTAAACCGGTTCAAACCCCCAGTGGCGTGTTTGCCACTGACCGTTCCAAGGTGGTACTCCTATCTTCACCCTAAAGTTATGTCTGTTTTTGTCCATATGCGTCTTATATATGTAGCGTATGTTTGGGCCCGCGTGTATGTGTGTCTGCGCGCGTGTATGAATGTGCTTGTTTCTGTGCTATTCGGTTGGCTATTTGTTTTGTACGTGATATGTCCTGCAAGACTTTCTTATGAACTCTCGTTATATCGTGGTCGAGGCACTATTTTCTTTTGTTCGAATTAAATGAAATTCGAAGTTCGGGTAATTATTTCTACAGAATATAATATCCTTTGAGACGTATCAACAAAGACAAAACATATATGTGTGGTACAGATGATAAATCCGATAAACCCCTTCACTGCCGAGCAATGTTTCGTCTGCTTTATTTTCAAATTTCACAGAGTAACTTAATCTTGGCAAAACTATTGACCGAGTGTCAACCAGCTTGGATCCGGTTGAGATGCCAATGTCTGGTCCGAATCTTAGCTAGTTGTATACGACACTATGATTCTGGGTAAGCAGTGAAGGGAGAAACTATATTTTGAACAAGAAAAACGTAGGTATGTGCATTGTGGTTACATAGCGCAGTTTAGTGGATTAAAACTATGAGTTCAAATTTCTCATAGTTGGAATGTTGTTCGAAATTGGGATATTTCGAATTTATGAAAATAATCCCCCAACTTCGACATAACGAGAGTCGAGTGTACTCGGTTTCCAACTCATATAAGGTCTGGTCATAAAGAACAACTAATTATTCCCAGAAATTACCAAAGATATATCGAAGTCTAAGTACCCTTTCTAAATGCATACAGTGGGATTGCTAAAGCAATATTAATACCGTTTTATTTTCAATTGTCACCAGACCGTAGCTTAAGGCTAAACAAAATAATGAAGTTTTCCGTAGGAAAAACAGCCATTTAGAGGAACACATAAGGCGCGCACGATTGTATGTCCCGATTTGCCCCGGTACACCGCCGGTACACCGAAGGTGCACTCGATTCATTCGGGGCTAGATGCGCGCGCAACCAATCGGTATACCAGCGGGATATGCCGATAGCCCGATTGAAACACCATGGCGCATATTACGAATGAACATTTTAACGACAAAAAATGACCGGGGCATTGGAGAGTATCAGTCCACTCGATTCACTAGTACGGTTCGGTGAATCGATCACGTGGTCGGGATAGCCCAGGATATGCCGATCGGCGTAAGTCGGGCTATACAATCGTGCGCGCCTATATACATTTCGTTGTCATCGAAATGAAGACTCGTTAAATATACATAAAGAAAATCGTCAGCTTCTATTCGTATAGTACTTTCATACTAGAAAATTTTTGCCGCATTTGGTTTTACATAGAACACCTATATCGACTTTAAAGGCGGCGTCTGCTCAGGGAATTTATGTTTTTGCAACAAAATGTATTCGATCAATGACAAATAGTTTTTGACTGAATTAAACGCCGATTAACTCGGCATTCATTTAGCTCCAAACTGGTTGGATATGCTAACTGTTCGCGGGGACTAACGCGATCAATGGTCAAGAGAAGTGTTTCTCCCAATTTACGTTCTAGAGTAGGTTACCCAAAATAATACACATTAATAAAGCTCACAGTTGTGTTTTAAATCTAAAATTTCACTTTTTTGGAAAATTGATCAAATCAGAAGAATCATCATGTCGATCTGACTTTTTATTTAAACCGGTGATATATATTCATCAGTGGCGTTGCTTTTTGTTAATGCAACGATGGCAAATTACGGTCTAACCGGTCTAATTATGGAAGATGTTTAAGTGTTTTCTTTTTTAGCTCAATTGTAATATGATTGTCTTGGTTAAGGTACATGGCTGATTGCAATAATTCCTGTTGTATATTAGTTAATGGGCGCTTTGCATGTCTTCAAATGCAATTTCCCGAGTCTAGTCAACTGAATGATAAAATGAGGGTTAAACACAATCAAAGTGATCATGAATGACCACATACAGAAGCAGAAAAATAACAATCCCAGAACGAGAACAAATCGCCTTCTGAAGGATCAGTTTGATCTTGGACTTTCAACTTTGCATTTTCCTCTAAATTGTATTGCCTCTTCACCCCAATGTCAACTGCCTCCCATTTTCTACTGGTAATCACATATTTAATACAGTGGCAATTTTATAACTGGAAATGTCGTGTAATTGAAAGTTTTATATTAGCATTGTCAGTTTGAGAAGTTCAGACGAGTTCGTCAAGGCCTTTCTTTCACTAATCTTCTAAAAATTATATCTTGCTCTCAATCATAAAATTTCAACTTTGAATTTTATATTCCATGTCATTGACATGGCACTAACAGTTTAATTTTCAGTGAAACATTGCAATTAACATTTAAATCAATAACCGGAGTTTAAAATGAATGTTCAAAACATTGCGTGAAAGCTTGACCTGAATGGACAATATTCATAGTCTCGTTATTAATTTACCCACAACATATTATTGCTGTGAAATGTCAAACTGAATTTGAACAAATCGAATAATCGAGCGAGAATGTAGAATAAATACAACAGCTTCGTTGTTGAGAGTTTTTACGTTATAAATGCATGTTTTAGTAAATCTATGGAACTTCTTTGGACATAAGATTACTAAACAATAAATAATACGAAAGGTTTTATTCCCAAAAAAAAGCATTTCAACACTGACACAATGGTCAAAATGTTTGCAACAGTTTATATCTTCCGTCTTCTTCTAAATGAAATTGCACAAACTGTACGTGGTTTAAGAAACAAACATCAAAATGACCTGTAGATTTAAAAAAGTGCAAATTTGTCGCAGTCCGACCATCTCTGGATTTTTCCGGGGTTTAGAAATATTCTCTATAACCATTTTCATGTAAATGCCATCAAAGTTTCTTCCGTAGCACGCATAAAGGCGAATATTTGACAAGACACCTGGATTCTTCATTGTCCAGTTACGGTCACCCTATTTTCGGATTGGCAAATCCATTGTTTAAGAAGAACATAGATGATATGAAGGTAATTAACACCATTAGAGACATTTTTTTTAAAAACAAACAATGCAAAAATATTGTATGCTCCTCTTTCATATTTTCATCGTAACGCTTTCATTTGGATTGCATTATACAAACGGGTGACCGTATAACGGAGGATCAATAACGTTTCAAACATTTTTGGAAACAGATCAAACACCAAATAACTCCCTAAATTGTTCTTACATGTTGACAATGCTCCGTGTCTAACGCGTTAGGTAATAAAAGAAAGCGTTTCTCCCACTGTATGTGGTACAGGGGCATTCTCCCATCACTTAAGCTGTAGAGTCAACTCATATTATTTCGAAGTTGGGGATTCTTTCCATTAGTTCGAATTATCCGCCAAAATTGAGTTCGAACTCATACCAACCGTTCCCGATACTTTAACCCTAAGTCTGCCACCAAAATGGTCGTCTGCTAAAATTGTCGTCTGCTTCATTTTTAAATGTTGTTGGATTTACATATAAATTGGTGAAACTATTGTCTGAGTGTCAAACATCTTGGATCCCGATCAGACGCCGAGTTACCCGGCGTCTGATCCGGATCCATGCTGTTTGAAAAATGACCCCAGTTGTGAATGGCAGGCTAAGAGTAAAACGTATCCAAAAATCAAAATTTTGCTTTTGTTCAGATTTTAGTTCTGATAAAAGCATAAATCCGACTTAACCGAGTTTGAGATAGTAAGATTTGACTACATGTACATTTATATATTTCTTCTTGACCTCTTACATTGAAAACTAGCTTAACCTGATAACTAAGACAAAGCAGAACACGTATTCGACTTGACTGTTACAATTGACCCGTGCTTGGACAATATGATATAATTAATTATCTTTTGTAGCAAATTGGCGGACTGTAAACGTTATCCTAGACGCAATTTTGCTGCTGGCTTCATGCCTGCCATAATAAATAAAGTAAGCATGACTGCCACGATCTTACATAATTCTTTTTCTGAAATTAGACTGAACAGCTGGCAATGGTATTTTTGGAAGCATTATGTTGACATTTAGCTGTTCTAGAAATTTGGAAATGAACAGGATTCTGAACCACGTCACGGGTATTACTTAAAGAGTATATATAACTGAATGACCGATATCATACAAGGGTACGTTTTTTCCGAATTCTGTTTTAGACTATTCATGCTTTAGTAAAGTGTAAACTCTGAACAAAACTCGTATGTGTTTTGCTCGAGCTTTTTTCATTAGTTCGAATTACACGAAATTCTTATTTAATTCCAACTTCAGGTACTTCGAATTTATAAACTTTGTTTCGACATACTTAGTGTCGGTTGAAGTTGTAGTACTAGTTATCAGTAAAGGTATTTAACAACTTGAACGAATGTATATGTTCCCTAGATCTGGAATTGTTACGGACAATCTTTATAGCAAACAACGTTTTAATAGATCAATTTTGTGTCGATAGCTCACTTAATTTACTCCTGATTACTTTTTCTTGTTGTAGCTATTCTGGCATACTTTATATGATTTATTCCGAAATAACTGCATCCATACATAAGTTAATGGGCAGTTCGCATGTCTGATGAGTTTAAACCTTTCGCCGCCAGGTTCCAATAGTCCGTTGAAATTGGTTTATATAATATATTATACATATATATATATATATATATAATATAGGAATAAGGCCCCGCTTTTAAACAAATAAGTTCTCAATTGAACAGTTTGCTGAAATCAGTTTCGGCATTGATTTTTCGGCCTTCAGTTGTGACTGCCAATTTTAAAATACCATTTTCACTGGCAGTCACAGCATTATTACGATTTGATTAAACTGTCAGTTTGAGAAATTTGGTGAATACGGAACAGTGCCAAGCCAAGCACACCTCGACAGATGGTCACTTAATGCAAAACGAAAGAAATGCAGAAAGCTTTCTGCAGTGCATGCGATCTGCATTAAGCTACAACATGTCTCCGCGACTTCAAATTAACCTTCACACATTTCCTGATTTTACTCATATTTATTAAGCAAGTAATAACGCCATCGCTACAAATGGTACCATATGGTATCGAATTACAACACGATGTTAGTTTTACTTTAATCCAGCTTTCAGCTAACTGCTTAAATATGTGATGAAAAGAACCTGACACGCTTTGTCTTTCAAGACAAGCTATTCTTAAACTCGTCAATGAATTTATATTAAGCTAGCCAAATGCATATTTTCTAACCTAAATTAAGAAAAGCTTATATCAAAAGACAATTCGTGTCAGATCCTGTATGTAAACTGCAAGTCAGTATCATCGAAGTATTCCTGGTTGAAATATTGATATATGAGCCTACGCAGCGTTAACAATACTTTTGAAGTCCCAAATGAACTATATTGGGATGTTTCAAAGTCTGATTTTTATTTTAGAATATACCAATTTATAGTGCGAGAAAACGAAATTACTACATAAATTTGAACTGGACTTTTAGAAACAAACAACATACTGTTGTTGGTGAAACTTAATTTTGTTCATATTGTTCAAAGAAAATGGCATACATAAATGTAATACATGGGGGGAAATATATAATGACGTTATCTTTCGCTGGCGACGTCATTTGTGATATAAATATAATACAGTTGTCTCGTGGTCGGGGCACGTTTTTCTTATGTTCGAATTACATGAAATTCGAACTTTGGGTAATTATATCTAATGAAAGTAATATCCAGAGTTCGAGACGTATCAAAAAAACAACATATATGTTTTATACAACTGATGGATCCGATTGACCTCTTCACTGCCGAGCAATTTACTTTTGCCTGTTTTATCTTCAAACTTCACAGATTCACTGAATTTTGGCAAAAGTGTTGACCGAATGTCAAACAGCTTGGATCCGGTTGAGACGTCCGGATCTAAGCTAGTTGTATATGAATCTATGACTCGGGGTAAGCAGTGAAGGGGGTAACTAAAATTTCAACAATAAAAACATAGCTATGGACATTGTGGATACATAACGCAGCTTAGGGGACTGAAATTATTAGTACAATTTACACATAGTTGGAATGTTGTTCGAAATTGGGATAGTTCGAGTTTATGAAAATAATCCCCCAACTTCGACATAACGAGAGTCGAATGTACTCGGTTTCCAACTCAAATAAGGTCTGGTCATCAAAACATATAATTATTCCTAGATATTACCAAAGATATATAGAGGTCTAAGTACCCTTTCTTAATGCATGCAGTAGGATTGCTAAAGCAAAATAAATACCGTTTTATTTTCAAATATCACCAGATCGTAGCAGAAGTCTAAACAAAATAATGAAGTGTGCATTAGGAAAAACGGCCATTTAGTGGAACACACATATATTTCGTTGTCATGGAAATGAAGACTCGTTCCATATACATAAAGCAAATTAGCAGCTTCTATTCGTATAGTACTTTCATACCAGAAGAAGTATTCCTGGTTGAAATATTGATGTTGAAGTATTGTCACATTTGGTTTAACACTTTCACCGCCATAGGCTACCCATTTTGACTTTGAAAGCGGCGTCTGATCAGGGGGTTCTTATATTTGCAACAACATTAATTATAAAAATAAGAATTCGAAGCCAAAGTTTATTAAATCATTTCTGATTTTTTTCTCGTTAAAATAGTTTATTCAAAACCAGTTACTCCTGACAATTATAAGATTGGCGACGAAAGGTTGATGTCCGCACAGAGGAGTTATGGGAGCAGTTCTACTAGAGTCATTAATAGTTGAAGTGACAGTTGCTGCGTGCAGGCAGGATTTCTGAGTTTTCTGAGTATATACTGAGTGCGAAGTAAAATATAATCTTGCCTTTGCATGTATCCCTAGAGTTTTGTCAAGCCTTCGGTTACATTGTCTTCTTATATTATCCCCATCACTGAAGCGGCAATTATACGCATGCGCAATATTTCGTCTGCTGCATTTTTAAAATTCACTGATTCAATTATTTACTTTTTTGGAAAACAATAGCTGAGTGTCAAACAGCTTGGATCCGGATGTGTCGCCGAGTTATTCGGCGTCTCATCCGGATACAAGCTGTTTTCATATGACACTATGGCACACTAGAGTAATTCCATGGTAAATCAACATGCATGTTCATGAATACCTCTTTTTTATACCAAATATAATAAAGATGATATCATGTTCCCATTCAAGGGAATAAAACAAATGCACATCAACTTTGATAGTACGATAGTGTCTTAAAAACCTACCACTTCCATTGTGTTTCAGCGCCAATGTGTTTATTATTTATATCGATTCAAAAAACTTTACGTATGAATTAGAGAGTCGAACCTCGGTTAATTCGAGTTTGTGATTTAATTGCTACCAAACAAGGAACCGAAATACAGGTTTATGCAATGTGTATACGTGTCAAAGTTAGGTGGGGCTATTATTTTTCAGGTTTGAATAACCCGAAGTTCGATTTTAAATCAAACTTCGGGCAATTCTAACTTATAAAAATTGTCCTCCGACTTCGACACACGAGAGTTGTCTGTATAGTACTAAATAAATAATTTGTGAACACAGATTTAACATTGGTATATACTCCCTTTAAATTAACAAATTATACACATTTGCGCGCAATAAAGCGTGTCATTATTGATGATTTTTTAGGGGATAACCGCGTTGTATTTGAAGATTTGCGGGCGTATGTAGGTGGTTAAAATGTCGCAAATAAAGTTTACATGCGACGCGTCAGCGGAGAATGTAAAACGGATATTTGCGACAAATAAACCACCGATATACGTCCGCAAATCTTCCAATACGACGCGGTTATCCCTATTCAGATGTCACTCATCTATTTCTGACAAAAGTAAAACTAAACGCTCCAGTCATGGCTCCGCCACGTCAATTCATTACGTCATTTTCAGTCATTTTAAATTGCGACTGTATATCGTGCATGTTACGCCGCAAACCCTGACCGGTCGACCAATCAGAACGTATGTTACAAAACCGATGCATTAGAACGTCATTTGCAAGAACTGAATACGTGCAATTGCAACATCAGTCGGCGTTTTTGCACTACTTTAACGACCTAAAATGGGCAAATGATATCCATATGAACCTGTGCTCCACAATAACCCTTTCTCCGTATGCTATAATTAAACTCATTATGATGAATATTTATCATATCTATGAGAAAGAAAACACCAATTGTGAATGGCTTTGAAAATATCGTGGAAAATGGATTA
>JAULCE010392170.1:0-10081 GCA_032359355.1 Macoma nasuta | reverse complement strand
TAACCTATGTAAAATTCAACATGTCAATTTTTGATAACCTTTCATATGGCAGACATGGCTATTTGTAAAGATCTATTCATATTCTTTTGAAAAATAGTGAGAAAATAGGGGATCATGTGTCATATAGGAAATATTTTGTTTCTGGTCTACATGTACCCCTATTTTTCTTTTTTTTTTCCAAAATGGCACAACCCATAGGGTACCCCTATTACTTTTACTTTAGCATCATTTCCAAAAACAGTGTCTAAGCTTCTTATTGCCTCCTTGATACTCCAGTCTGCCATCCAGTACAAAAATGCCACGTTTTACTGACAATAGTGCTACTTTAAGGCAAAAGGATTAAGATTATTTTATTGCGAACTCCTTTCGACTACACCACGGAGGAACTTCCGGCGTATTTAGTGGTCTGGACCCTAAATTGAAATCGGAATCGAAACCGAACCGGAAATTGATCAGATTCGAATCGAGATACATGTACATGCATGACTTTACGATACGATTCAAAACTCTCATAAACAGCATGATGCATTTAAAAAAGCCATCATTTTGTATCTGAGAATTAAAACCAATAACGGAACCGGAGCGAATCGGAGTAAAACCGATAAAAATCGTCAACTTTATTAGATTCATTATTATTCCATAATCGATTTAACTTTTTGATTTATCTACAAGGAAACACTCTGATAAAAAAGATGACTTACCTAGTCAAACAAAAAAAGCAGATATGTAACCAGTAGTAACCTATGCAAACAGCTTGGATCCGAATGAGACGCCGAGTAACTCGGCGTCTCTTTTGGATCCAAGCTGTTTGACACTCGGTCAATGGTTCTGCCGAAGTTCGAGGGAGTGTGTTTAGTCTAAAGCGGAAGTAGAACAAATATTGCGCATGTGCACAACCCGCATGGCAGTGAAGGGGTAAAGCAAACGATAGTATTGTCGTCAGAGGTTAACCCTTATTTTGCTCATTTAGACCATATCGTATGTAATAATATATTTCAAACAGTTTATACCCGGATAAGACGACGAGTTACTCGGAGTCTGACCCGGATACAATATGTTTGACACGAAGTCAATGCTTTTACCAAATTTAAAGCGAAAGTTAATTTTGAAAAAAAAATAAAGTTCTGAAGTAGATTATAATTCCAGCGGCCGACAATTATAGTCATCACGATCTATTTAGCAGACGACACTTTAGCAGACGACACTATTTGTGTAAGAATACTATGTTTACCCTTTCGATTCTGAATTTTCAAATGGACTCTTCCAATTTAGAGTTATGACTAGTCTATATCGACTTATTGTGGATATTTTCCCATTTATTTTTAAATATGGCAAACAGTGAAGCCCCTGATCAGAGGGTTCCTCCAGGAGCCCTTTGATCTGGATGTTTACTGTTTGCAACGGACGTATACACTCGTATTCTGCACTGAAAGGGTTAAGTTGAAAATTGCAAATGTATTCTTCTGGAAATAATTCGCCCATGGCTAACGAGTGACAAGGTTGTTTAAGCATATCAGCTGTTTTAGCGATACTCAAAACTAGTAGGTGTTGAATTGGACACTAGGCACACTACTAAAATAGTAAATCGTGCTAGATATGAAATTGTGTTTTCTATGGATTTAAAAAATCAGTAATCTTTATAGAGGAGGTTTACTTATAGACATTAAATAACATTGGGATATTCAAATTTAAACCTGACGCGTTTAAATGTGACAAAAAGTACAGCTAATGAATAATGTTGACGAATATTTGGAATTCGGTTTTTATGCTCACTGTTTTCGGAGTATTTTGTATAGATTTGTCTCACTGTGATCGTAATGACGACTATAACGACCATAGAATCAGGTGGCTCGAAGACAGTGTACGAACATTCGTATACGAGACACAGCCTGAAATTTCTAGAATCGAAAAAGAACTTAAAAGTGTCAAGGAAGAGAATAAACATCTAAAAACTCAACTTACGGAACAAGAGAACATGATAATGGATCTTGAATGGGCCTCGTATGACATTCAAACGCGCACGCTGTCGCGTGAGGAACGGGATTTAGTTACAGAGATGAAGTGGACAATATTCGATTTGAAAGCTGCAAACGAGGAGCTCCAGGAAGAGGCATGCATTAGAAACACCGAGTGCAAGGACTGGACGTCTTGGACAGCGTGCTCGGTCACGTGCGGCGCGGGGACAAAGATCAGATCGAGACACTGTGAAAATAACAGCAGATTCAGCTCTATGTGTAATCCGGAGTCTGTACAAGAGCTGGCGTGTAACGACGGCAAGTGTGCGCCCGTCATGAACTTTGCCAAGCTGGACTGCCCGGACGGGTACGAATCTTACCAAGGCTACTGCCTCCGCTTCTCCGGTCGTCAGGACGCTCGCTTATTGGCTTCCATTCACTGCGAGGAAGAAGGTGCTCACTTGGTGTCCATCGAAGATGACGCAAAACAGAAAATTGTCTTTGATTATCTGAACATTGTTGCACCTAGGTATATGGTAGATTTACATGATGACTTCAGCAAGAGGGAATACTGGGATTTTAAAGACATCCCGACGAAAACGGACGTCGCCATAGATGGAATACGAAAACACCAGTTGACCTACTTTCTAAATTGGTACGGACGAGTGATGAGCCACTTCAACTGGGCCAAGGGGCAGCCTCGGAATAGCCAGAGCGACGGGAACTACTGCGTGACGTTCAACGTCCTCACAGGAGAGTGGTACATGCGCTGCTGTGACGTTACGTTCTACTACGTCTGTGAGACGGAGAGGAGGGACAATGATCTGCGGATAGGAGGATAAGTTACGGTACGGAAACTACATGTAACTAAATTGACACCGAAGGTCTAAAGCTATACAGTTCCTACGAAAACGGTTATACTGTATTTATTCGGATCCGTTTCCGGTTTCAATTTAATGTCTTTCCGGACTGTAAGAACCGACTTATCAACACTCTCAGAAACCATAGCATGCGCTTTATAAAGCCCAGCATGCGTTATTTTGATAGTTTTAATCCGGTTTGTAAGTCATAACCCGCTAAAACGGTTATACCGACCTGGGGCCGTATTCAGAAAGCGTCTAAGTAAAATCTTAAACTTAAGTGAAAAATTCAAAAGCAGATTTCTCTTTATTGACAAAACAAACTTCAATGAAACGTTGTATGCTTGTGAAAAACTATGTTTTTCACAAGCATGCAAAGTTTCATTGAAATATAGTTAATATAGTTATAATAAATTGGAAATCTGCATTTAAAATTTTCACTTAAAGATAAGATTTTACTAAGACGCTTTGTGAACACGGCCCTGTTCACATTCGAATCGGAACCGGTTCGGTTTCAGTTTCAACTCAATTCGTTCAGCTCAATTAATACTGTACAAACAGGCTCAGGGCATTGATTCTATTTTTTATTTTACTTTCTAATCGGAACACTATTCGGAGTCAGGACAGGGGCCGTATTCATAAAGCGGTTTACTGATTGTGTTTTATATCAATTCCCCAATTATGAATGACTATACTGTTACTTTATGACGTCCTAAAGCGTATCAGAGAATCAGCTTTATATGCAACCTCACAGTAAAAGCGTGGTAGCGCAGCCATTTCTTAACATTATTCTGCACTTTGCTGGAACTTCTCAGACCACACACATTCGAGTCATATACAAAAGACCAGACCAGTGTCTCCTTTTGACCATGTTATTCGTGACGGATCTAAAGTGTACATGCACACCTCAAACATGTCACGAATAACATGTCTAACAGGAGACAACTGTCTGGTCTTTTTGTGGCAAAACGAGACACTTGACTGGTCTTTTGTGAACATGTTAGGGTGTAAAACATTTCGGAGGCAGATCATTCGCCAAGTAACTCGGCGTCTGATCTGGCTTCAATATATTTATACATGTTGACAGTGATCAGTTTCTAACGCGTTGGTTGGTGCAGTAATCAGATTTTGCTTTTAAATACAGTCGAGTCTCGATCATTCGAACTCGGATTACTCCTATTCCCGATTCGTCGAATTCATTATCTGAACCAAATTTTCATTTTTATTGCTTTCAGTACTCATATCATGGCTGTGGGGCCTTATTTTACAAGCCCAAATCACCCGAAGTGCGAAGATTATTCGTACTTTGGGCGATTCGGGCTTGTTAAAATAGTCCCCACAACTTCGAATAGTCGAGACTCGACTGTATTAAGAGTAGACCAACAAGTAACCCTTTATCGCATATCCGTTTTGATTACATTAAAGGCGTCTGAGCATTGGCTCATTTCCTACAATCTCTTAAAAATGATTTAAAAGTATGGTGTATCCATCTTATTCAGATTTCTTTTTTGTTGATGAAAATATCAGTTTTCGTTGACTGTCAACATCTTTAAGTGTCGTACAATACGGAAACTTATGTAATCGAAATCGGAATCGGAACCAAACCGAATCGAATTCAATTTGATTCTGCATGCCCGAGTTCGGGTCATATGGCGAACGGACGGTTAATAACTCTCAAAACCCGTATGATGTGCTTTAACCCTTTCACCGCCGGAGTCGCATAAATGCTCCGTTGCAAAGGCGGCGTCTGATCTAGGACTTCACCCTTTGCAACCAATTGTATTTCCGTGTAAACACATTCGGAAAAAGCCAAAGTTTATTTAATCGTTTCTGTGATTTATTCCGTTAAAATATTTTATCTTACAGTAGTTCCATTCGACAATTTTTAATTTTAGCACCAAAAGGGTTAAAAGCGAACCATGTGGTTTCTAAGAGCTTTGAAAAAAGGTTTGTACGCGATGTTAAACCGTAACCAAACCGCGGCAAATCGGCGCGAAACCGTTAAAATTCGTCAATTTAATTGGTTTCGGTACTGTAGCAATAAGATTAACTTGGGTTTTTTTAAGTCGAAACTTTGAACTTGAGACAACTCTCAGTTTAAGAAGTTCAGTAAGACTAGGCCAGTGGCCGAATTCACAAAGCGTCTTAGCAAAATCTTAAACTTAAGTAACAAATTCAAAAGCAGATTTGTTTTTATTTACAAAAAAATACTTCAATGAAACTTTGCATGCTTGTGAAAATTTATGTTTTTCACAAGCATGCAAAGTTTTATTGGAATATAATTGAAAATAAATTGGAAATCTGCATTTGAAATATTTACTTACGTGTAAGATTTTACTAAGATGCTTTGTGAATACGGCCCCAGGTGTTGAAATATTTGTTTTTCGTAAAGCAGCGCTCTTATAAACCAGCTATCTTGCAAAAATGATGAATAAACACGAAACTAAAACCCTTCAAAGTGGCTATTCTTGTGCATCATTTTATGGCGTACATTTTGATTACATGGGACATTGAATATTCATGTAGATGCACTAACATGGTGTCCTTATTTGAAAATAGAATCATGTCAATGTAAACCTCCATCATGCTACTCGCGGCCGAAATGCTAGTATCAAACCGCTTGGATTCGAGTTACTCGGCGTCTGATCCGGGAATCCAAGCTATTTGAAGCGTAAACATTAGTTTTAAATTAAAAGTGAAATTATTAACCCTTAGTACGACATTCACGACTTTGGTGATTTTTCAAACAGCTTGGATCCAGATCAAACGCCGAGTAACTCAGCGTCTGATCTGGCTCCAAGCTGTTTGACATTCAGACAATAGGTTCAATAAATTTAAAGAAAATCGGACGATATTTACAAATGAAGCAAACAAATTTTCAGCATACGACAATTTTCGTAGCAGGCTAAGGGTTAAGTTAAAAAAGCCTAGCAGACGAATTATCAATAGCCGACACTTATAGCAGCGTGATAAGGTATTATAAACTTTCAGCGCACAGAAACAATAGTGTCGTCTGTGACATATTTTAGCCGAAGAAAATAGCCCGCTTAAGTCTCGTCTGCCTGATTTTTTTTTAAACCGTGTCTTTTGAAATTTGGTGAAACTGTTGCCTGAGTGTCAAACAGATTGTATCCGGATCAGACGCCGAGTTACTCTGCGTCTGATCCAGATCCAAGCTGGTTGACAACATCACTTAGGTCGCGATATGCGTGATAAGGGTTTTTAGCAGGGAGTTTCTGACAATACATTGATTTCAAAACATATATTTAGATTGTTAAACAGCTGGCTCATGCATGGACGAGATGCCGAATTACTAGGCATCACGCTCGAGTGTGCGATGAAGCATACAGAATTGTAGAAAACGCAACAACGCGCCTCTATGATTTGCCACACTTATTGGACATGCGTGTATTAAGATGGTTTTGAGCGCCGGTGATCGAATTCTAACAATTCAATATCGACAACAATGTAGACTCGAAAAAATTATTTCTCTGAGTTAGATTCAAGTAAACCAAGTTTCGTACAGAGCGTGTTAACATGTATGACAATCACATCCGTTATCACTGTAAAACTTTTTCTAAAGTTTGAAGATGTGTATAGTACAGTTGAAACTTATTATGTCGGAGTCGGGAGAATGTTCTTTAAAAATTCGAATTCAGTTCGAATGTCAAGTAATTCGAAGCTATCGGTTTCGCTCCGATCCGCTAGTGGGTCAATAAGACGTACACACCGGTTTTAAACTCTCTCTCTTTATAAAGCGCATTGCACGGTTACGCCATATCCCCCTGCAAATGGTAAAACCGTTACGATGCGCTTCTAATAAGTTTCCGTACTGAGTCAAACGCTATATTGTTCTAGGAGGTACTGTGTCAAACGCTATATTGCTCTAGGTGGTACTGTGCCAAACGCTATATTGCTCTAGATTTGTTTATGTTTGCTCCTCAATTTCCTTTGAAAGATCGACAACTGTCGTCTGCAATATTGTTGTCTGCACTTGTTGTTGTCTGCTCATATTGGTATATATTTATTTATCTGTTTTTGGTACAATAAGTACAATCTGAGTGTCAAACATCTTGAAGCTGATCCGACGCCGAGTTACTCGGCGTCGGATCAAGCTCCAAGATGTTTGCAAAGGTTACTGTAATTACGATTTTTACGTTATGTACAGTCTTCCAAAGGAAAATCCCTCTTCCCACAGAACGTGCTGCCTTTTCCTGCATAACAGTGTTAGATGATAGTCTAGAAGAAAACAAACGCAAAATAGTACTTCACAGTAGACACACACTGCTGTATCTTATGGACAGAGGCCGAATTACATTTTTTGTAATATACTCAAAGTATAAGGCGTGTTTAAGATTAACAACTAGTCTGCTTATCTACATGTAGCTTTGAAAAAAATGCTTTAAACATTATAATATACTCAACCTCAAAACATAACATTGTGAAGCGGGGAGCACATAACTATTACCCTAAACCGCTGGCGTGTCATGATAGCGGTGCATATTATACTTACAGACCCATAAATATCGCCTTTCATAGCGAGACGGTGACACCCTACCTCTGTCACGCAAGTGTTTATAGTCATGTCAACATTCTGTACGTTTTAAATATGATTATAATGTTATATCAGGTGTAAATAATGTGCCATTAGAGCTCCCTGTATGAATTATGCATCGAAGTATAGAAATATTGCAGATTGTTATTTGATATACACGTCTATGAACTCTGCTTTGCGATATATAACCGTAAGCCATTACAAGTAGTGTTGGCTCGAACCAGCCACCTCGTCTCCGATACGATCTAAGAATTTTTTCACCCACCAGAGTCAAAACAAACATCTCCTCTGCGACTCCTAATAATTAATGGCATGTCTAGACGCAATTCTTTCAAGAAGAAAACTGACACAGACCTGGGGCCGTATTCATAAAGCACCTAAGGAAAATCTCAAACTTAAGTGAAAATTTCAAATTTTTAATGCAGATTTCTCTATTCTAAATCACAATGCTTCTATGAAACTTTGCATGCTTGTGAAAAACATGGTTTTTCACAAGCATGCAAAGTTTCATTGAAGTATAATGGAAGTATAATGGAAAAAAATTTCACTTAAGTTTGAGATTTTCCTTAGAAGCTTTTTGAATATGGCTCAAGGCTGCTTTTCAAAACTTCATGTATATGGTTTGCTTAATTAGGATTGTAATTCCACATTATCTGATGGAAAGGATGCATATCTAGACAAAAGGAAAGTGACATTCTTAAATTCTTTTTTTATTCTTTGTATTAAATTTGCTCGTAAAGAGTAGGTCCAACACTATGTTCATGTGTTGTCTACAGCAAGAGAGTCAGAGACAACAAGACGCGCTTCAATGGAATATATAATCATCTAATACAGTCGAACTTTGATGGGTTGAGCTCACTTAGATCGAACTCCCATTTAGCTCGAACTGAAACAAAAGTTCCGGAGAGACAGAATTGAGTTCAAAATAGCAAGCATTATGGTTCCAGATCAGACGCCGAGTTTCTCGGCGTCTGATCAGGAGCCATGCTGCTTTTTATTTTAACTAATGTGTTTTTTAAACACCTGATATAAGGTATTTTATAACTTAATCAACAAAAAATCATCATATGCACTAGGTCGTAAAATATCGTTTAGCTCGAACTTCGGTTAAGTCGAGTTAATTTCGAGAGTCACAATGAGTTCAATCCAACGAAGTTTGACTGTATTCATTTGGGTAAGCATTTTGTCTTTTCTTGTAGCAGGGGACTTTTGAAAACAATGTGGTAAATGGAGCATTTTCTCGCTACGAGCAAATGCTCTATTTCCTACACTGTATTCAAACTATTCAGAATTCAGGTATTTCATTTACTTTGGCATGCACTCTTTTATCAGATCATTTCAATGTGAAAACGTCTAAAAAACATATGAGTGAATGGGGTCTATTGTAACCAGATATATTAATGTAGATGATAGCTAGTTTAAAGCATGTGTTTAGCTATTTCCCTCACAGAACTGTTTTTTAGCGTCTTTGTTACGTATGACTATTGAAAACTAGCATGTTTAATAAATCATAGTAGTCAAAATTACAAGCAGCATGGCTCCAGATCATACGCCGGTGAACTCGGTGTCTGATCTGGAGCCATACTGCTTGTAATTTGGAACTTTAGTTTGTATTTCCGGGACGTTTGTTTCAGTTCGAGCTAAACGAAAATTCGAGCTACGCGAGTTCGAGCTTTCGAGGTTTGACTATATACATGTAGTCATTATTTAGCCTACTAGTGAAACACGACTTTTTTCCATGTACATGTAACCAGTAGACTTTTGAAGATTATACGTATTTATTATCACATATCTTATGTTCTTTATTTCATATAATGTTAGAAAAAGCAACCACCATCGCATTAGGATAAAAACGGATCTGAAAGGATCCATTGTTAGAATTATTCCGGATGAATTGTAGGGCCGGGTCATTGTAAAAATAGCCATTAGGTGTACCTCGTCATCGGAATCGATGTCTGCCCAAACGATCGTTTGTTTAAATTTGAAGTTCAATTTGGCTAGCTGGATTTAAACTGTATTGGTGACAAACAGCTTTGATCAAGATCAGACGCCGAGGAAATCGGCGTCTGATCCTGATCATTGCTGTTTAATAAAACAGGGACGACTTTTTACGGATTAGATGAACGAGTGTCTTGTATGGCAGTATAACCCTTATCGGAATGATGTTTACCCTTGAGATTAATGTATTCGTTTGTGTAAGTGTGTAAATGGTGTTAATAATTTCATATTGAATTTATGCATTCAGTTATTAATGTTATATTGGTTTAGTATTTGAATTATCACTTGTTACCCATTGAAAGTTATAATGCAATAAAATTCGTTAATCCGTTTAAGTGTTACGCTTTTTTCTGCTATATATCTCGCGTATATATGCTTTAATCCTTTACTCCATATGCTAATTTTCAATTCATCCACACGAAAATGATGAGTATCCATCTGAAAGGAAAAAAAACTAATTTTGGATGGTTTTGAAAACAGTGAAGCAACTAGAGCATTTGCTCGATAAAAGCAGCAAATGCTCCATTTCCAACAATGTTTCCAAAAAGTCCTCCACTATAAAGAGATATTAACAGGGTGACCATAACTGGACCATGAAAAATCCGGAGATCTTGGCGAATATTTACCTTTATGCGGGCTACGGCAGAAACTATGATGACATTTGCAAACAGCTTGGATCCCAATGAGACGCCGTGTTACACGGCGTCTCATTG
>JAULCE010392169.1:0-17307 GCA_032359355.1 Macoma nasuta | reverse complement strand
GGAGGCATACTGCTTGCTATTTTGACAAATCTGCTTTATCAAATACATGATATAAGGTATTTCATAACTTTATCAACAACATATTATCATATGCACTAGGTCGAGAAATATCGTTTAGCTCAAACTTCGGTTAATTCGAGCTAATTTCGAGAGTCCCAATGAGTTCGAGCTAACGAGGTTCGACTGTATATGAAATGTTTTAACGAAATACCGCACGGAAACTAATACCACTGAAACAGGCATCGGAACCGAACCTGAAACGAATCGCATGCAGATAGTTTTGTTTTGTTTAACGTCACGGCTTTTAAAAAAACGAGTAGGTCGAACTAAATGATAGCTTGATATACCTATTATAGAAATTGCTCTTTAAGCTAGCTTATATATCGAAGGACACTGTCCAAAACTCTCGACGGGTGTTAACCTTTGCCGGCAAATCCGAATATGACTTCTGCGACAAGTGTCAGATCAAATTGTTTTACGAAAAGAAAGAAATATTAATATTGATATAAATTTACGTTTGCAGATAATCATCATATAACTTAAGACTAAATTATATAGCAAAAAGAAAAGTCCTTGATCAGACGCCGCCTTGGAAAGGCTGCGGCTGATCTGGGACTGCACTATATGCAATTGCGCATTTAGCGACTATCTAAGCGCAGAAAGAGTTTAAGCACATGTATGTAATACCTAAGAGTTGTGAACCGGTCCGTCGCCTTATTTTAACAGCAAACGAACCAAAAGTAAATCAGAGCGAAGACAGTAAAATGGTTAATTAAATAATGTTCAGTCATACAAATTAAATCGAGATCATGTCAAGTGCAGAGGGTTTATGAAGTGCTCAAGTTTCTTTCTAATAACTATCACATGGTTATGAAAGCCTTATATGTTATCAAGGCGCTGGAACATAAACAACATAATCAACATAGCATAATCAATTATAATTTCATTTCCTACATGTCATTCAAACACGACGAGGTTGTTGCCAAAATCGTTTCAAAATTAATAATCTGTCATTCTGTAACCAATTGACGCCGGAGGAATGTTATTAGTTGAACTATACCGAATTCGTAAAGATAGATGTCCATAACATCTTTAGTTCTACAGTACAGAAACGAGTAAGATTTAAAGCGGAGTAAAAACCACAGGGGTCCGACACGATATTTTAGAAAAATAGAATTTTCTTTTGTCAAAGAGTATATATATAGACAAGGGATGTTACTCGCGATCAGCCATGGTCATCCCCACATCGACAATATCACTCATATCGGTGTTAAACATTGAGAAAATAGCAATATATTTGCGACTCTGTCTAGCTAATATAATCCCCTTCCGTAAAGATATAACTAAAACCAAAGTGCCGTCATGCATATTCAAAATGAACAGTATTTACTCACAGTTATAGCGGATTTTCTTAAATATCGTGTCGGATCCCTGTGGTTAAAAAGAATTACACAGAATCAAAACGCCGGTACGCAAACCATTCAAGGTCTACGATACGCTTAAAAATCTCGAAACCTCATGATAAGATTTATAAAACACAATGTGCGTTTTAAAACCACATCATATGGTTTATATATCGCAGCGTGTGGTTGTTGACAGAGGTCCATTGCCTGTCCGTACGCCATATTAAAACGCAAAGGTCGAAAATAAAATGCAATAAACGAATGTACGGTTCTGAAACTGAATAATTTTGCGAGTTTACTTGATTTGATCCGATTCGCTGCCGGATATCATTCTGTTCATAATAAGTATACTGTGACAGTGACCTTATATTAGCCATTCTTTCCATTACCGTGTACTCTATTATTGACTTTAAACTTAGGAAGTATAACCATCTATATTACTCGGACCTATAAAGTTTTCAAAACATTTCTGGAAACATTATCAAATTAACACTTACCCCGAGTCGAATAGTTTTTTCCCCTTTGCTTTGTCTACTAAGCCATCTATGCCACGCTGAGTAACTCTGCCCACAATCACCCCCGTTGACGTGTCACTGCATTTCCTTACTTGTTACAACATACATGTCACTGTTTCCTCATCTTCTTTCTACCTGGTCATGTTATTCTTTCATTCATTATCTGGCTCTTCGGACTTATCATGACAAGTCGTATCACAAGTCAATGCGGGTTTTGGATATTAAGCATCACAAACAGTTTGTCTCGGCCTCCGTGTGGGTTGAAGACACTGAAAAGCATATCAGAATTTTTAGCCTAGAGCAGGGATTGAAGCCCGGACCTCTGGATAAGTAGTCCTAGGTCTTACCCCTGGACTACCATACCATCGAATCAAAAAGTTTCGTCCGTTCAAATTGTCGCCAGTATTATTTATTAAGCTGTTTTAAATAGAATAACCTTCACGGATATAGTCGTGAAAACGAGATAAGGGTCAATTGTTTCGCCGCAAATTTTAAATTTGTCGGTTGTAACTGATTTTGAATCAAATATAACGGAAGTAGTTGGGTAGGATTATTGGCTTTTCCGAAACCCTTATATTCGGCAAAGATTTTGTTGCAAGACAGTGTTTGTCGATTTGAATCGGCCTATGGCTTTGAAAGGGTTAACCCTATCCCGTACCACCAGGCATCCTGCTAAATGAATCTTGATCAAAGCTAAACGACTGTTATTCAGGAAAACATTAAAAGTTATTTACATCATGCAACAGTTGGGGATAACAGATGGTGTTGAGAAGAGAGAAAATGGGTAATTTTCACCCGCTCCTTAACTCCATCATAACCCCGGGCATGCTGCTAGTATTGTCTGTTGTTATACTTGCGGTCTACATGTTTTGTTTCTATTCATTTTCTTTGGATAGTTTCACTTCAAATTTGGATAATGTATCGTGCATCTTAGACCTTGTAGTATAAAGCGTATTACGTGGTTTTTGATAGTTTTAAACATGCCATATTCGTAAGCCATATCCCTTTATAACCTACTCGAGTCGGCTCTGATGCCGGTATCACTTTAATTAGTTTTAAAATTAGTTATATATGTCAGATCCTCTACTTTCATGTGTACGTCTGATTAAAAACACGGAAACAGAACGAACTAATACCCGAGTCTGACCCGAATCTGAACCGATTCTGGGTCATAGAATCCGTAAAACTGTTTCTGGGCGGATATGGATTACAAACAGGTTCAAAACTCTCAGTAACCACATCATACTCTTTTAACATGCTCTGGTTGTTTCTGGGCTTGTAACCGTTTAGTACGCCACGTTTTACCACCGAGTAAAAAAGTGTGTATATATATTACGTCTAATGAACGTCTATGACAGTGATTAAACATTATATGAACACAAGTGTTGGCCGCCGAGCGGCATCGTTCACTGTGTTGACATAGATCAGGCATCGGATAAGGGTCTGCGTTGTTTGGATTTTGTTTATTAACTATAACTTATAACAAAGACAATTGGATAAAACAGGTTGCTATGCCACCAGGACACTTTTCCCAGCCGACAACCCTGAATACTTAATACTCCACGACTAAAATCGATGTCATTCAACAGTATTTAAATTTCTGGTTTCGTTCCGATTCGATTCATTACCGTTTGGAATTCACTGTACGCAACATATAACCGAGCCGAAAGAACAGAATCAGAGCGACCTCGGTCCAGCTGCCAATGTCTTAAGTTTTTTTACGAATGTTTGATTGTTGAATATAAAAATTAACTTCCTGCCTGTCATCTGTTGTAGCTCTCGTCTGTTTAAATGTTCGATTCGCTTAAACCTTTCACATACATATACACCGAGTAGCCAGCGTCTGATAGGGATCCAAGCTGTTTTCAAGTATTGTAACACTCTTCATTAGCAGAATCAGTTTATTAATAACCGTAATAAAAGACAAGACAGAAACTAATAAAATTGTCATCCAAATTTGGAACAAGCCAGAAAGCGAATCGTAAGCGAATCTAATTGACATGACCATGGGCGTATATAGAGGTTCAAAATGATCCAAATTCGCATGGTGCGCTTTATAAAGCGCATCCTACGGATTTTATTAATTTTGAACCGCTTCTTACGCTAAATATAACTTTACCGAACCGGCAGCGAATACGAGCGAGATCAGCGAACCCGTCAATTTAATCAGTTTCTGTACTGTTGCGCGCTGTTTGGTTTGTTGAACACCAGTGACATAAACGTACTGTGTCTCAAAATGAAATTAATGAATTCCACTGCTGATTACACTTAGTCATCCGCGATCAATGATTACATTTACATAATCTATTATCATTTTGTTGTGGGTGAATAAGGGTATGTTAAGAACAATACAAGTGCTTGATAGATTTAAAATCCACGAGAGTTCATAAAGTAACATAAATCCGTTATTGCCGCTGCCAATTCCATCAGATTCGACCTATTTACGCTCTACGTGGTCGCGTCAAGGTCACTATGTGTGTAAATTTGACAGGATGTGTATATCAAATGCATTCGGAAAAAATACACTAGAAACTGTAGTATTCTGCAATGTTTAAAAGAGAACATAAGTTTGAAATATTATATACATAAATCGCATAAGCAAACATTTCACATTCAGAATTGTCCATCTTCATAGCCAATAAAGTGAACATAGAAAGTAAGAGAGACAGATGTTCGTGTTGTGACCAGACAACACTAGCTAATCTTTTTATTCACTCCCCGTTAGGGGCAAATGTTGTTATTTTACAATATTTCTTATATAAACATTAAACAGGGCACTTTTCTTTCGCCTAGATATTCATTCTTTATATCAGATAATTACATTGTGGATGAGTCTAAAACATGTTGAGAAAAAGGGTTTATATCTAAAGCATGAGAGCTGAAAGATCGTATGCAATAACTCGGATGGCCACAACGGAGAGCAGTCGACACCACCTTTGAAGATTTTAAAGGTACGTCGTTTCAGGAACAATGTTGTTTAGACAGTTATCTGAAATGACGTATACTTCCATGATCTTACAGTATAAAAACTAGTAAAATCTGTTAAAACTTAAGTTTAAATCAACATTGAAATCGAAATCGGAACCAAACCGGAACCTAATCGAAGGGGATATGGCGTATGAACCGGTGAAGAACGTTCAAAAGACTCCTGGATATAAACACTTAAGAGTGTTTTGAACCTAGGATGAAAACACTCTAGAGTGTTTTGAACCTAGGTTGAAAACACTCCCTTTAGTTTCAAAACACTCACCTTCATTAATATAAAAATCAGACGCAGTAGGAACAGTAGCAGTAGTAGGAGCAGTAGTAGAAGTAGTAGCAGGTGGAGTAGTATTATTAATAGCAATGTAGGAAGTTATGAAACAAACTGAACCCAAGGGGGTGTTTTGAACCTAGGTTGAAAACACTCATTGATAAACCATTGAGATTTATGACCCCAAATCGAGGCTTCACAACTAATTTGTAGGCCAACATAATCATGCAGATATCTAAAGCATTAAATTGAAACCTACCAATACATTTAGCAATACATGTAACAAGGCCAAGTGTACGACAACACCACATGTCCGAATTTCGGCAGTTGCCAGAAATGCTGGATACACGCGTGACAATGTCTCAAACGTCAGCAGTGTCCATAACTTCGATGACAAATGTCACATTGTGAAAACTATTCCTACAAGCAATTCCTGATCTAAATATAGAAAAAATATGCTAAACAATAAAGTCCATTTGTAAACAGTACTGACAATTATCAAATTTGATTTAACGTGTTTCGTTGAAAATCGTTGCTGGTTCAGTTGCGGTTAAACATGGGGTCACGCCGGAAACTTTCAGAAACCACATGATGCGCATGTAAAGCACACCATGCAGTTTTTGAGAGTTTTGACATTGTTCATGCACAGTATCTATCAGAAAACAAACATATTATTTCGATCTGTTTTGGTTCCGAAATTAGTTTCATTGTAACAGTTTCATCAGCAGAAGCGCCTTTTAGCAAGTTTCTTTTAATCCAAACAAAACATAAGCCTTCTTTTTCTTGACTACCTTCTTTGCTTATCGAAACCATTCCCGTTCAATGCGTGTTTCTTTAAGCAATATTGAAAAATGCCACGAGCACATAGACAAAAAGCGTGAATTATACAACAAAAATTTAGCCATGATTAGAACAAAGTATCTGTAAAGCGTATGTTTTTAAACAACTACTTAATCTCTTTCCTTAGACCGAAATTTGAATATTCGTATGCAGTACGAGACGATTGCCAGAATATGAAAAGAATACCATATACACAATTTAAACGAAGGAGTCAGAATTGAAACTGAATTAAAGCACTCGGTCTCTCCAGCAAATATCTACAAATAAATGAAAAGGACATTTATCTCCGATATATTCAAATATAATAAACATATTATAACTGTCAATATAAGATCAGGAATAGTTCCCTGCTATATAAATACATTAGCCTAGAACAGTCGAATTGAAAACACCATATGATCTCAGAAATGCTGGTGACTTCGTTGTTATGAGCAGAAGAACAAAATTAACTTCAAGATCATTTGTACCATCCAATAAAATATGTTAACTAAACTAAACCAGCGCTTCTTTAACTGATGGCTAGTGAAAATGTTATAGGTATGTGCTCTTGACTAGCGAATGCTTCATATCTACAAGATTGAAACCGAACTCGGAGAGGAATACACATAATCAAAACCCCGGTACGGAAACAAGTTTATGACCTATGATACGCTTAGAAATCTCGAAACCTCGTAATAAGATTTTTAAAACGCATGAAGCGGTTTTACAACCGCATCATATGGTATATTAATCTCATCATGTGGTTGTTGATAGAGTTCCGTTGCATTTCCATACGCCATATTAAAATGCAACTTGTCGAAAGGATAATGCTATATATGAATGTACGGTACTGGAACTGATTACTGTGACGGGTTTCCCGGATGTGCGCCGATTCGCTGCCGGATAATAAAAAAAACATCAGACTTTCACTGTGACAGTGCCCTTGCGTGATCCATTCGTTGCATTATTGTGAACGCTGTTAAACTTGTAAACTAAGGAAGTCTATCAATTAACATTACTACAGTAGGACCTATTCAGTTTTCAAAATATGTCTGGACACATTATCCAATTAACCCTACCCCCGAATCAAATAGTTTAATCCGCTCAAATTATCATCGGTATTATATTTCAATCTTGTCTGATTTTCTTCCCAATTTGAGAAACCATTGCCTTGATGTTAAACAGTTTGAATCCAAATCAGACGACGAGTTACTCGGCGTCTGATCTTTATCCAAGTTGTATGCAAAAATAACTATCGCGATTATACACGTGACTAGCATGCTTAAGGTTAACCATATCCTATATCACCAGGCACCCTGCTAAATGATTCCTGATTTAAGCTAAACGACTGTTATTCAGGACTATATTAAAATTATTTACATCATAGAACAGTGGGGGATAACAGATGGTGTTGAAAAAATGTATTGGATAATCTCTTCCCGTTCCTTAACTCCGTCATAACCACAGGCATGCTGCTAGAATTGTCTGTTGCTGAACTTGCGGTCTACATCATTTGTTTCTGTTCATGTTTTTGATTAGTTTTAATTTAAATTAGGCCAGTGTATCAGGATAAGATTCGAGATTATCCGGCGTTCTTCGTTTGAAGATATTGCTGTTGTAGCGATCGGTATGTTAGGAGATGTTCCAGTAATTATGTTATTTGCTACGCTAGTATTTAAGAAACATGTTGAATTGGGTGTGTGTCGGTTCGAATGCGATTAAGATATTGCTTATGAGTCGGGTCAACGTTCAAGCACCACACTATGAGTAGCAAAAGGCGTATCACATAGTATTTCGAGAGTTTTGAACATGGCATATCAGTACGCCATATCCCTTTAAAACATATGGGCCATATTTTCTATCAGATTCCACCAATTAACGCTCTACGTGATAGTGTCGAGATCTCTATGTGTGTAAATTTGACTGTGTGAATGTCAAACGATTTCTGAGAAAGATAAACTAGATAGTGTAGTACTATGCAATGTTTGAAAGAGAACCTAAGATTGTAATACTTTATACATATATCGTAATGGCCAAAATATCACTTTCATAATTATCCATGCCAAAAGCTAAAAAGGGAACACAACAAGTAAGATGAACAAATTTGCGTGTTGCGTTCAGACACCACGAATTAACCTTTATACCGATTTCTCGTTAGGAGCAAATGTTTCTTACAATGTTTCATATATAGATTCCAACACGACACTATTCTTTTGGTTAGATATTTATTCTTTTAAACAGAAACAGGTGGGGAAAAGTGTAAATATATGAAAAGAGAACTTTAGGATGCTATGCAATAATCTGGATGCCTTATACGGACAACAGTCGACACCACCTTTGAAGAAGCGCAATGACGTTTGGGGATTTTGACAGATATCTGAAATAATGTATACTTCCATGATCTTACAGTATGGAAACTAATCAAATTAGTTTAAACCTACTTTTAAATTTAATTAAAATCGGAATCGGAACCGAACCGGAATTCGAATCGCGTCGGTTCAAGACTATCCAAACCCTCATGATGCACTGCAAAAGTGAGATTGAGGCTCTATAACTAATTGTAGGCCAAACGACAGACTCAAATAGATGTCTAAAACTTGAAATCAAACCCCATTAACATCTTAACATTTAACAATACATCAATACATGAAACAAGGCTAAATGTACGTCTTTCACTTTGGTCGACGTTGTGACATTCCACCATTTGTCCGAATGTCAGCAGTTGCCAAACATTTCGAACAAAGGCGTGAAAATGTCTCAAACGGCAGCAGTATCTAAAATGTCTGTGGCAAAAAAATATAAACATATGAGAATAAATACATTCGCAACATGTTTAAACTAAACTAAACCAGCACTTCTGTAACTGATGGCAATGGGAAACTTTATTAGAAATGAAGTATGTGCTCGTAACGAGCAAATGTTCCGTATCTACAAGATTGTCAATATAATATTAAACTAGCACTTTGCTTTTTGTCAAATATGCGTCCTTATCATCAGATTAATTCTTTGTTAATTAATCTACAAATATTATGTGGATGAATGTTTTCATGAGGTTTCGCACTGTACCATTATTACCGGTCTTGTCAGGTAGTATTAATTAATCCAATTAAATTGACGATGGTATCGGTTTCGTTCCAATTCACTCTGGGTGCGGTTAAATATATCGTACACATCGACTCATAACTCTGAGAAATTACTTGGTGCACTTTAGAGAGCGCATCATGCGTTTTTAGAGAATTTTAGACCGGTGTTGTACGCCAATTTCTCACATAAAGGTATTGCAAATTCGATTTTCATTCGATTTGGTTCCGGTTAGCTTCTGATTGCATTTCCCATTCAATGAGTTCGCGTATTGTAATAGCTGCATATAACCTACTTTCAAACTAACGCAAAGAGGCTAAGAAGGCCGGCTAATTATAAATATAGCATCTACAAACTGAATGTCAAACATGCATTACTGAGATTATGGCACCCGTCAATGAGAGAGACCAGCTGCCTTAAGTAAGGTTGCTCTTAATCTTGAAACATTCGGGCTAGATAATAATCGACATTTCGCATTTCCCTACAGAGAACCAATGATATACAAGTATTGATAACATTGGGTCGGAACACAATTGTGATATGCGTTTATTTTTTAAACGATAAGGTGTTTTCTCTACCATTTCAAACTATAAAGAACACATCATCATGTGACTTTGGAGCGTACGCTCTGTTTAAACGTAACCCAACCATGCGAATCGGAGCGAAACCGGTAGAATACCGTCAATTTAATTAGTTTCAGTACTGCATCCAATTTTCATAGTCCAAATGCGCCTTCGTATCAAAATTTCCTATGACCTTGCTTGGGGTTCATTATGCAGCTCGGATTGAGATTTAGCGCACTCTCAAACATTTAAACTAACGACGATAAAAACACATTACTTTTAAGAAAAGAGATTAAAGCAAGATCTCAATCGTGAGATTTTTTATGAAAGCTAAGCCGAAGTTCTCAGCCCCATACTATCGATCATTTTGAAAATACTGAAGGATCATTGCACCAATAATACGTGCCGTTAACAGTTTACTCTATAGCTACACCTTCTACCGACTTTCGGAAGCGTTGTTGAATTTTTGCTCACGAGTAAATGCTTCATTTCAACGTTGTTTTCCTTTCTGTTTTTCCAACATAGTAATCCTTTTCTTCACTTAATGTAATTGCAAGTAAATCTTAATATAACAGATTGAATAAAGTGTTAACACGGTTAGTGCGCGAACCGCGATGAATCGTTTTTTGCAAACAGTGCATACCACGATTAGAGTGATCTTTTAAAAATCTGCTCTGTTTGCATAATAATATGTCGAACCAAGTTATATTATTTTTCAAGGACATTTCGTTACAACTTTTGGGAAATGTTCTGATTATATATTATTCATAGTGGGTGGAGTTTTATACATTTATATATGTATTCAGCATTTAAAGGGTCACATTACGTTTTGTAAATAATCGACGTTAACGCACGAGAGATAATTTTCCCCGACATCATACATACAATAGATCACGACCATGATAGGGGATGTTACAAATAGACTTCTGCAGGGAAGTAACGTAACACACGCTATATCTGGAGGATGTTTAGACTGGAACGGTGGCTGTAAAAACAAGTTACAATAAAACGCTGTCCCGGAGTATAGTTTAGTTTCAAACTATCTGCAGCGGTTGCGTATGTTTATATTGATTCAGAGATATGCAAGCTTTTATGTAAACAAAGTCTGCATGCAGTCGAACCTAACCTCTGAACCATAACATTAGTTTGGCTATACGTATTGAAATTGTGAGACTACTCCTATATGATGGAATAACCGGAAATGGAATTCAATTCAAATAACGTGTTTCGCATGTAGTCGGAGTAGATCTACTGGGGTTATCTAGAATTCATCATGATCCCTGGAAATCCCGCTTCTCACGATTGTGGTGATAAGTGCAAACAGCTTGCATCTTGAACAGATGCTGAGTAACACACTCTGGTTTGGATGTAGTCTTTTTGACACCAAGCGAACGGTTTTCTCCAAGCTTGGAAGAAATGTTCAAGTTTTAAGAAATATAATTTTCTGCGTTAGAGGAACGAATTAGATGGAATATTCTTTCCCCCTTGTTCAGAATGTAGTAACCACCAGGTGGCGTTATAAGCACGTGGTCTTCGTGCGGTTTACGTGCCTGTTGACCTTCAGCTTTGGGAAACAGGGGCAGTATTCACAAAGCGTCTTAGTACAATCTTAAACTTAAGTGAAAAATTCAAAAGCAGATTTCTCTTTATTTACAAAAAGTACTTCAATGAAACTTTGCATGCTTGTGAAAAACTACGTTTTTCACAAGCATTCAAAGTATCATTGAAATATAATTGAAAATGAATTGGTAATTTGCATTTGGAAGTTTCACTTAAGATTTTACTAAGACGCTTTGTGAATACAGCCCCAGATCGGTATTGTCTGGCAAGATTGACCTGAGACAGATTAATATTCGACAAGTTCTTCGCTAGGTTTCGTGAACTATTACGATCCGAAGATTATTTGTACTCATAGTATGTTTTCTAATGCTTCATACTAAAAACTGCCCGCTGGCCCAGTTGTAAGTTCAGGGCTGTGTAATCCCGAAGGTTGGTTGCAAGTTCGAATCCTGGATGCAGACACATACTGTTTAAACCTGTTTTTTCTTGTTTACTTATCAAATTTTCTACATTTACTTGCATTGTGAGAGTTTACATGAATATTTTGTTGATTTCAAATATGTCTTTTTAATTCTTTTTCTTCGCTTTTGAAGACTTCTTACACGACATGTTCAAACCTATATATGCAGTCGAGTATTGAGTCAACCGTCTTTTTCAACGCTAATTTCGATAAAATCGTGATAAACGTGATGTACATGTACATTATTTAACAAAGTGGTCAAATTGCATTGAAAATATAACCAAAAAATATATAAGGTCCGAGCTAACCTTCTGTTTCTAACTATAGCACCTTATGATTGAGGCTAGCCGGGCGTATGCTAGCAATTGGTTTTAAGTAATACATATGCGATTTGAACCATTAGTCAAAGTCCATAACCGACGATTGCCGAAGAAAGGTCTCCCAATATTTAGATGTCTCAGTTTAATTTTGCCAGACAATTTTTGTTTTTGTCTTTCTTGGTATGATATAGCGGAAAAAATCGTTTGTGCACGGGCATGCACTTTGATAGATTTTTTTCAACGAAATGCAACAGCAAAGGCATGGTGTACAGAACTTACGAGATACAGCAAAAGATACGTCCGCAGATGTAACTTGTGAAGTGTAGAAACTTACAACTGCTCTAGATTTGAATTGGAAAAAAATCAAGATCATACAATTTAATTTGAGTTTAATCATAACATGTGGGTTATTCGTGGGCCCTATAGCAACATGCTTTCTGGGTACATTAAAGTCAGCGGGTTGGGACAGCATGCTCCAGGACCATGCTTTTGTTGCTGAACCATTCAAGATGTACCGATAAAAAATTAATAGATAAATGTTTAAACATGCCACACGTGGTTAATATTTTTACCGTAACCCTGGGGAAAACAACGTATAATCTTAGATATGATGGTTGTAAACAAACACATGGAAGCAGTCTGTAAAGGGTGATGATATCATTATATGTAAGCATATTTAACGGGGGTTTTATATGATTAATGTGACTAGTGCATATGATTCTATTGAAATTTACAAGCCGCAGAGAGAGTGTCTACGGGCCGTAAGTTACGAAATGGCACAGTGAAGGTAAACTGATAATGATAGTTCTTGATGACGTTTTTGGTGTGAGAGCAAATTAGGCAATGCCTGAAAATGTAGGTGTGCAATATTTGTTGTTTTCAGGTTTTGTACCGAGCGCCACAAAATCTATGTGGGTGTCCGTTGAAATGCTAGGATACTTTTTGAATTTTATACTAGTTCTGATCGGTCAGAGCGACGATTGTGCATAGTATCAGAGACTATAGCTGATATGTTTCAGAATGCTACAGTATAAAAGTTCAAAGACGTGTGCCTGTTGGAAAACTTGCTAGTGCAGTAGGCAAAGTTATTTTAGGGCACATTTTGCAAATCATGACAAGATGCGTTAGTATAGACATTCTCATGGCTTCGCATTAGGATGCAAATGTTAATATATCAAACGAAAGTATCGAACAATTGCAATTTTCGCAATCCCATACTAAGCCGATAAATGGTATAATATTATCAGATCAGGCTAATAGTTCCAAGATAGTTGTTTAGTGTTTTGTTTACAGATGCTAGTATTGTCTGGCAAGATTCACCTGAGACATCTTAATCTACGGTTTCCGAAGCAAAAAACACGATTATGCGATTACGTATCATACGCCCGGCTAGCATCATTGATAAGACTTGAGGTGATTGACCTCAACTCAGAAGGTCTTTGGTTCGAATCTAGCTCCGACCATTTATATTTTTCGTTGATATTTTAATGAAATTCGACCACTGTGTTGAATAACGTACATGCTCATCACACAAAGCACGGTTTTGTCAAACTTAGCGTTGAATACTTTGGATGTCTTACATAAAACTCGACTAAATGTCGTGTAAAGAATCTTCGAAACAATTTAAATCGAAAGAAGAAGTCTAAAATCGCTGGCATTTTGAAGTAACTTCGGAAAAGAACAATGGCAAAATGGTTAGTAAAAAATAAAGAAAAAAAATCTGTATCCAGGATTCGAACTGCTACCATCGAGATTGCAAGACCGCGGACCCTTAGGCCAGCGGGACGTTTTAGTTCGACGCTTTGCAAACCATATTGAGAGTAAAACCAAATGTTTGGTTCGTAATAATTACGAAAACTAACGAAGAATTGCCGAAGATAATTTCTGTCTCAGGTCAATCTTGCCAGGCAATAGCACAAAGTACGTAGGGCATGAACTGATCACAATCAATGGTGTTGCACATGCGCAGTGGACTCCTGAAGAAGTAGTCTAATCATCCACTTGGCGAGAGCTTGTTGTTGGGCTCCGTGTTTTACGAGCATTTGGTTATCACCAGTTAGCTAATCCCGAGGTTAAATGGTTTTCTGATAATCAGGTTTTAAAATATATGAAAATCTGAAAATGAGTGTTGCGAAGAAGTTGTTTTAAAGCCCAAAGGACTATATGTTTAACCTTTGCATTTTTCGTCTCCACAATGAATATTTAGGTGATAGCAAAAAACAACCCAACACACAGCATAAGTATTTTCCTTTACTTTCCAAGCACACTTTCATGTTTACTATTAAACAGACAATCGCGATCTTCGCGACATTCCCCACAGACAAGAGTCAGTATCAATATTACTAAAGTTTATTTCTATTCATTGTTAAAGTCATGGTAGTATTTAGCATATTCGTTGGATTCTCTTTGTACGTAGTCAAATATTGGCTTAATGTTTCTGGTCACATCTTCCTGGCAAAGGTTCTCCAAAACATCCTACTGATGCGGTTCAAGCCACTGATTTAACTGCACCATTTTTCACCCTTTCTGGTTTTGAAATTGTAATGTTTATTGAAGTTAGCAAGTAATCCGTGTTGGAGTCGTCCTCGTCGTCACTGCTAATGACGATTACGTCGTCGTCATCTACCGGCAATTCGGCGTCGTTGAAACTACATGTATTAACGTCACCCATATCTTCTTCCAAATCGTAGGTACTCATTTCTCCGTCACTATATTTGGGCCGTCGGCTGGAAAAGGGGCCCTTATGGCATTGTAAACTATGTAGAACCCAGATCAGCCACCGCGCGATTGGATAAGGTTACGTAGCTGGTAATTGTTGAAGACATATCTATTTTGACTATAAACTCTGCAAAATGTGTAGAGCCTGATTCGATGCCGCGTTGTCAACGCGGCATCGGATCAGGGTCTACACTGTCTGCAATGCCGTAAGGGTCCTTTTCCCTGCCGGGAACCCAATTTTACACGGAACCCTTACGTCATCGTCTCCACCGACGTTGTCGTCGTCATTTGACGCCTCACGAACACAATTTCCGTCGACACCATAACTATAGTTCATCATACTTAAATCACCAGGTATCGTCGCGGCATTGGTGTCAAGGGATACCATAGGACCACCAGCCGTTTCGACGTCGTCTGCATGTGGCGACTGGGGAAGATAAGTGGGTCCATTGACGTCAATTTCTTGATATGTTGAACTGGAAGCTTCGTCAACGAGATCTAGCAGCACATTGTTGTTATTAACTGGTTCGTAGATAAGACCATCAATCATACCGTAGAGATCTTCGTCTTCAGATATGTTTTCTACGATAGCCTTGTATGGGGAATTCGACAAATTATTAAAGAAGTCCTCGCTATCACTTATCTCCTCTAAACTCGTGTTAACTGGATAAGAGTTCTTTGAGCATAATCTCAAATTAGCAGCCATGTCCTTTGCAGTTATCAAAAGTGTGGGTCTTTCGAAGATAAGTCACCAGGTAGCTTCGTCTTATGAACACAGAGTTGCAGGTAGAAACCGCACATTTGTAATACTTTTGCTGAATATGCTTTTCCTTAACATACCTCGTTAAACTTTTCTTAGTCGAATACTCCCGACGACAAGTATCGCAGACGAACATGTTCAGTATTTAAGATTACTTGTCACTCTCATGTACTACTCTCTAGTGTATAAATTATAGACATATCAATATCTACTAATTTAAGTAGCCGTTGCACGTGAAAATTATGCATGCATTTGACTGTGAGCTGCGGGAGCCGTTGCACGGACATTTTATGCATGCACTTGGTTGTGTACTGCGGGGGCCGTTGCACGATTAAAATTAGATAGAAAGGTCTTGCAGGACACACCACATACAACACAAAACAGCCACCCAATCCGCGCACGATCATAGGTGGCACCGTTCACTTTGATGATTGTTATCCTGTGTTTAATAAATATGCATTTTGTGTGTAACGACAGGATAGTACTTCAGTATGCTAAAAAAGGATAGTACTTAACGGAAAATAAACTAAGTGATAAGTGTATTTTTATTAATCCACTTTACACTCTATACGCATCACAGAAACACATTAACTGGTATTCTGTTTTCCCTGGACCTGTTTCAATGATAATTCTTGGTACACACACTTCAGATATCATATCCATATTTTGTCGAATACCAAACCATCTTTTTTGGTCAGTTTCGTTCAGAAGCTCATCCCATTCGATGTGATTTTCCCACAAATACTGCAGAAATAGTTTGCCTCTGAGAACAACGGGGCACACTAGACCTAAAGGATCATACACCGATGCTATTTCGCAGTTTCTTTGCTTCGGCTACTGAATCTAGGTGGTATTCTACAGTAGCATCCAACAAGAATGGGCTCGAAACGACTCCAAACGGAACTCTACAAAACCTATACTCTTGAATATTGTCTCTATCTGTTCTGGGTTGGTTGTTGTCCTTTAACCACATGAATCTAGTCGCATCACTTTAGTCTTTCTGTAAACCGATTTGCAGAAATGCCTTTTTAATATCGGCAACCAACGCAATAGGATGTAAACGGAACCTCATTAACATACCACATAAGTCATGTAGCATGACAGGTCCACGGTAAAGACAGTCGTTCAAACTGTTGTTCCCGTTTCGTGATTTAGCTGAAGATTCATATACTACGCGTAATTTTGTTGTAGTATTCTGCGGCGTTATCACAGCATGATGAGGACGATAATGCAGTATTCCATTCACTTCCATCGGCTCAACTTTTTCAATAATTCGCTTTTGCAACTGATCACTAATAACTGCGTCATATGTCCGCAAAATTTCTGATTTGTTTTTTATTCGATTTACCGATGGCTTTAGCCGACCAAAGGCTAATTATCTGTTAGTCTGTTATTCTGGTTGATCCTCTTTCCAAGGCCATGCAAACTGGTATCTGCTGTCTTCAATGTTTAAGCTATTTCTAAACTTGTCCATAGCAATATCGTCTTCGGTCTTGATTTCTTTGTCCACGATACCTATTGATTCTACATTCCAGAAGTCTTCTAGATCTGGCTTTACTGGTAGAGACGCATAGACACAAGAAAATACTTTTGATTTGCACAAAGTGTTGTCGTAGGTAAGAATCAACAAATTCGATTCATTGCAATCGTCGTGCAAGTCTTTCATACGCCCACTTAGAATCCAACCAAGCGTTGATGCAAGCAAGTATAGCCCTTCTTGAACTTTGATCTTTTCACCAATCACCAATTTAAGGTAGTATCAATTTCCAAAGAGAATCTCAATGGGTGCAGTTTCGTTCTCCGTTGGAATGGTATCAGCTAGTTCTACACTGTTAATGATGTCTTGAACACTGTC
>JAULCE010392058.1:0-10081 GCA_032359355.1 Macoma nasuta | reverse complement strand
CCCCCCCCCCCCCCCCCCCCCCCCCCCCCCCCAACTGACCTATACAAAAATATTGATAACCCCTGGTCAAGTGGCGTGTCGGTAGAGTAAACAAATATATCACTCAAAATAGTTTCTGAGCGTATCAAATAATAAAAACATAGTCCAATAAAACACGAGCCTCATAATCAACGCTTTGGCTATCACACAACCTTCAGCGATTCTCGTTATATGACTGGCTATTTACCGATCAGTTTCTATTATAAGTGTCAAAATGCCTGATCTGTATTGGCTTAGAACTGAACCTTCAGAGTCTCGATGAGGTTTAAAGTAATAAACTCCTCACATTGCACGTCAGTTTAAGATAGTCTATATGACATAAGGTTTTGCACATTTTCCACGTCCTGGGACCATGTATAAACTGGTAGTATTTGAGAAGTGTGTCAGCATGTGACATGACAATAAAGGTTTCGTTATTGAAATGTTCCACCGTATGCAATGTGGCATAACTATATTAAGATTCTGTCCCGTCGAATTTAAATGTATAGGCCAGAATCTGATACAAAACTTTCACCAGGGAATTCTGTTTTCAATAGCTTATATTTACATTGGGTTATCTTCTGTCTACCATCTTGAATTGTCGATGTCAGTTACGTTCAAATTCGAAATGATGAGCAAATCATTTTAACTTGAGAGTTGAATCGTTTTTTATAAAAGAGTTCATCCTTAAAACTTCTGGCAAATATACCATGTAAATACTGTTTACCAAATTATTTATCGGCTGTGCAAGAGACATTAGACATTAAAGTGTTATATATTGAATGGCTTACATTACTTTTCTAAATATATATGCAAATGTATTTAGAAAAGTAATATATATATGAGCATGCCACTTATGTTTTTGTCCTGTTTAAGAATGACTTTTAGCTAGGTGAAAACGTTGTTACTTCTAAAATGTGAGATTAGGGGCGCTCGCTCTTCACGAGCAAATGCTCTAGTTCCCACCGGTCAGTTCCAAAATGGCATACTAGGTTGTTTATGTGATATCGGGTAATACAGGTTCTGGCAAATGCATTTAGGATTATGATTTGAGCAATCGTCATCTAATAATACAAATCCTATAATCCGTGATTATGCAGTCATATTAAAGAATTCCATGACTAGCTTTTAAAGTCAAATTTGCATATTCGAGTCGATTCTACTTAAAAACATAAGCATGTGTATCATTTTATCATCACTCACAATAAAAATACAAGGGTTTCAATTTTGCAAACGTTCATTCATTCTGATTTAATCCTTACAGTTATAATTAAAGACATCAGACCAGTGATCTGACCTTTATAGCAAGTATAACACGTTTGTCTTCTTTGCATGTGAATACTGTACTTTGAATGGAGAAACCATGCGATACCTGTATCGGTTTACTGTTTGCAAGCACGATTTTTAATGGCAATAGAGGATTATAGCTAGGCTTGTGGCAATATAATGCATGAGGAAATCTTTCTATCCACTGTCAAACTTGGCAAAGGTGTCATAATAATACTATATACTGGTCTAATGACCAGTGATCTGAACTTTATAGCAATTATAACGCCTTTGTCCACTCTGCATGTGAATACTGTGATTTAAATGCAGAAACCATGAGATACCTGTACCGGTTAACTGCTGCAAGCACGTTTTTTATGGCATTGGAGGATTATAGATAGGCTTGTGGCAAAGCACTTTGGCAAAACAATAGACTGCATGAGGAAATCTTGCTATCCACTGTCAAACTTGGCAAAGGTATCATAATTATATTATATACTGGTCTGATGTCTTTAAAAGTAACTTTTTGGCGGTTTAATAAAATTATCGCTGTCTAAATTGTTCGTGTAATGCATATTTATATGGCAACATCTAGACCAGCCCATATATTCAGCAGCACGGTACAAACCCGCAGTGAGTTGTCTATTTAGTTGCCATTTTGCAGTTTTCCGATAGCATTGTGTCCCGATCTTCGATGTTAAGCATGACATCCCGTACATTTAAAGTCTACCAGAGTACTACTTTCGTTAACTAGACATCACAAATACAGTACGACGAATGATAACAAATATAGTCAAACACTCGCTTAGCTCGAACATCCCTTTAGCTCGAACTGAAACAAATGTACCGGAGATAGAATATAGAATTCCAAATTGCATGCTGAATGACACAAGGTCAGACGCCGAATTATTCTGCGTCTAATCTGAACACGTTGCTTCTCACTTTCGACTACAATTCATTATTAAATACATGATATGAGGTATTTCATAACTTTGTTATCAACATATGATCATAATGTACCAGGTCTTGAAAGTTCGTTTAAATCGAACTTCGGTCAAGTTGAAGTAATTTCGATGGTCCCAATGTGTTCGAGCTATCGAGGTTCGACTGTACTACCATATCCTATTTTATGAATGTTAATTTAAACAAACCTTTGATTGTCTGATCCATAATCAAGAGGATTGTGTATACTTTTGCACTTTAATTGTGATAATCGTCGATAATAATTAGCTGTCACTCGACGTTTTCGTAAAACAACAAATCGAATTATGAATTTAGGATTTCTAGAAAAAAACATCTTAAAAAACAGATCCATAGTAAAATAAAATGTGTCTAAACTTACATTTATTACATGTGTACAAAATGCAGAGTATATTGTTTCGATTTACGATGAAAACCAAATATAGACTATAGTGAGGATTTGATTATATTGATAAGGTTTCAGTCCAGCTAATTGTTGTTTAAGCGGTTGTGAGATTATCTTAATATCATCCATCTTGCAAATAACCTTTTCGACCGGAAACATATTGGCATGATTAACTTCTTCGCCGCAAAATTTAAATTTGTCGGTTTAACCTGGTTTTAAATCAAACGTTTTAACGAAATTAATAACATAGATAATAAATAAACTTTGGTTTATCCGAAATCTGAATATTCGTAATTAAATCTGTTGCAAAAATGTGAAGTCTCTGATCTGACGCCGCCTCCTAATGCGGCGTCTGATCTGGTACTTCACTGTTTTGCAATGTCGATTTAAGTCGCCTATGGCGGTGAAAGGGATTAGCCTCGATAAATATTACATTATTATTTATAATGTGGGTCTGTATTTATATGCGGCCTGTATTGAATATTAACATAATATAATTATTTTGCCATCATCTTTAGAAAAAGGCAACTTGGACATTTCAAAGAAATAAAGAAAAACAATAATATCGCCCCTGACTCGTGCGTATGAACAGGGTAAGCACGATTTGCTTAGTAACAAGACAACTCATTTCTGATGAATAGAAATTGACATATGACGGTTTTTGCAGTTTGCCTTTATCCGCCAAAAAGAATTTTTAGTTTCGTAGTATTATGAAACTTAGTCAGCAGGATCTCTTGTACTTTTACTTAAAAATAAAGTATTCGTTATGAAACGTTAAGACTACTTTCTAATGATCTCATTAATATATTAGAATGTGTGGGTTCGCTATATACGAGTAGTATCGTTTAATGGAATAAACTATCATATGTTAGTATATTTAGAACATGTATAAGAACAGGGCAAATTGAGTGCAAGTTTGGTATAAGGTCTGGGGGACGATTGGGTAGAGACAGCATACTAAGAAAACAACGTGGGATATATTTGCATGATGCGCTTTTGGCAGGCCAAGTGTGTGCTTTATATGGCGTTATATGACTGAAGCCATTGTTTTGCATATAAAGCAACTGAATATCTACGAATCGACGTCGTTCTGTACGTCGTCAACTACGTGTCCGTTGTTACATACTCATTTCCGGTATGCTAATGAATTAGTAGGTTTTATACGTCAACTTGAATGACTACGTGTCCTCCGTAAGGTCATTATATGTTATATTCGAATTATCTATATCGTCAAATTCCTCAATTTAACCACGTGTCGGTGCAAAATCTTATTATCATCATTGAGTTTTGCGTCAAGTTCTTTATTGATGTATTATGATATTATGTATGTGTTTGTTTTTTCCTTTTTGCTAAATTTTATGAAATGAACAATCCCGATGATTTAACAATTTTAATGCTATTAGAGTTTTACATTTGTTATAACCGAGAAATATAATGTAAGAATTTTCCACGCTGACATGGGATTAGCAGAAGTATGCGGACTAATTTGCGTGCCATACACTGGCGTCATATGGGTTTGTTCGACGTGATCAGTTTAATAATGTGCTATTTCGGATGTGTTACGTTTTTGTATGTAACTTGTCATACTATTATTTGATGTACTTTGGCAAAATTGCCTTTGTCAGTAGTTTATAAATAATATAATTTATGTGCGGGATGTGTGCTATGATAAAAAACATAAACGTTTACAGATTGCTTTTCCAAGCAAAATACGGAACTTTTCAGCTCTTTTCGTCCAACGTTGCTGTCTATCAAGGGCTTTTAGAATACGATATACTTGACCTATTCAAGGAACCAGAGAGTCATACATCTCTTTGCGTTGCATGTATACACAATTCTATTAGTGAAATGGTTGTAATATTTCTACCCAAACCTGTTTTTTCTAATATTTCAACACGTCTTCAAAATATATGCAAAACGATTTGATATCGATCTTAATAACTGAGCGTCTCACCACATGTGTTCGATCCTAGCCTTGGGTTGGTTTGTAGATTCAAGTAAGGAAGGCCTTTGGCTGACTTGCGGAAGGTATGTTGTTCAACCAAGATACCTAGCTGTGCTATTTTCCAACGGTTATTACTCGGGTGTCGCGAATTGATTGAAATACTGTAGAAGCTACGTTAAACCAGACAATGTCACGCGAAGAGGTCGATATAAAAGTGCAGACGTTCGTTTAGTCCTTCACTTTCTCAAGTCACTGAATGATACAGTGTGGCTATGATGCCGGCCATATAATCGTAGTCCAGTGTTAGTTTTGTTCATAAAAAAATGTCCTAGATGTGGCTTTTTGCAAAATCATGTATACAGAACAGTCATGTACATCAATCGTGCACAAATGAAAGGAAAACTTGTGCTCGTATTTACCGACGCATTTTCAGTCTTGAAAATCAAGTGATATTCACTGTAAAAACTGGAAGCCTCGAGTCAAATATTGCGCCTGTGCATGCAAGGCGTTATCAATGCCAGTTGATTACGATTATGCACGTTATTTGCGTGAATTAAACAATATAGATGTTTCAAACATCAATGAGAAGGTCGGGTCAAAACATATCTATATTCAAAAAAAATATGCAAATTTGAATTCAAGAAGCAATACAAGTAATAGTATAGTAGTGTGTTTGCTGTTTTCGCTGCTAACACTATCAAAGCTGTTGTAGTACTAGTAATAAATGGAGTTGTAGTAGTACATGGGGAAGTAGCAGTGCAATAAAAGTAGATCTTGTTTTTAGATCTAGAAGTACTAGTAAACAGTATTGTGGTAGCAGGATAGGATAAGAAGGAGTAAGAGTTGTAATGGTAAAAGTAGTTGCTGATGTTGATTTTATTGTTTTTGCGTCCTACTTCTCAGTTGACATGATACAAATATCTATATTTTATAGAGAATGATAGGTCAGTACCGTAGATGGAAACAAAATATGATGAGGCGTAGGATGAGAGTTTCGGTAAGCTTTAGGGAGCTTAAACGAGTTTGTAGCCGAGCCAGAACAACCTTTCCGTCTAAGGCACTTACATATTATTCGATACATTCTGATAATAGAATACATCGATCATCGTAGACTCTTTGCGTCGACATTTCGTTGATAAGTTTGCTCTTCATTGTTTATCGAAACAAAAGTGTTTTCATCCTGTCAGTAAGGCTTTTAGTGACCTAATAATGGGGAAGGGTCGAAACACCTATGTTTATTATGCCACTAGATCACCTGGCACGTCTATATCTGTTTACAGTGTAGGAATTTCAGCTTGCCTGATACTGAACTTCTTTAATAAACAAATTCTGATTGACAGATACATTTGATTGTTCTTTTTAATTGACTATCGATGTATAGTCGTCAACAACTGAAACATAAGAAATAATAAATATATATGCGAATGAAACAATTAAAACTATAGAAAATCGTACAATATAAAAACGTATTTGCCTGAACCCGGGTTTGAACCACAGTCTATAGGTTTATCAGTCAAACGCCTACCCAACTGAACTACAGACGATCACTGAAACGTTTTGGTAATTTATAAACCAAAATTGTAAAACATATAAACATATAAACAAAGAAATTGAAAGTTTTCCATCATTTTTTCTCGATTTGAAACACCATATAATTCAATGACATTTTATTGTTTGTCAAACATAACCCTCACACCAACACCAGCTTGCTTTAACCAATAACGAGATTCGCTCCACCCAATTTTTCTTCTCTATGGTTGTGACTAGATTTTTGCATAGCTAGATGCACTATTTTTAACATGACATCTGGTACAGATCTACAATGTTTGAACTGTGTTAAGGTTGGAAATCGCACAGCAGTGCTCATATGATTTTGGGCGAAACTCGATTTGCGTGTGTGTAGCTCTAAGCCTAACATGCAAGCCGAAATTCGATTTTGAACTAAGCTTTTTATATTTACCACCGTAGACAAACGCCGTATCTCAACAAATGTATATTACAGGCATAACATGCTATCTGCATATTAAGTAACAATCATATTTTGAAACAAAGAGTATTCTAGGGTTACATCGACTATGACGACTTAATCATTATCTCACTATTCACGACTATAATCATAGTGGTTATATTTGCAAACAGTATCTGTTTTTGGAGGCAACGTCATGGAATTGAATGGTAAGTTATTCCATCAAAAGGGTATACCATTAGCACGGGCTTGATTTAACCAAGACGTCTGATCTGTAAGTATCGGTTTTATGTTCCTTAAACTCTGCAGAGAATGTGGCATCACTCGCACTGAACTATGATTTTAAGGGACATGGTTCATTTATATCTTGTTTTTAGTCAGAATATATTATGTTATCACGTATGTGGTAATTAATTGAGGGTATCCTATTCTGGAAAAAGGGACTATTCGAGGTCAATCAAGAAAGGTACATGCAAATATGCCCACGTAACAAAATGTCGTATATAACTGCCCCGGTATCATTGGTTGAACAATAATGGAGTGCGAACATCTATTATTACCAATTGTGTTTTCTCCGTGTTTTTAAGATAAATTAATATGGTCAAGTCTAATATTTGAATCTTGGTTGAAACGCGGTACTGGTACACTTTTTGTTCGTTTGATGGCTGAAATAATAATGTTAAGGCAGTAATGTTTAGTAGAGAAAATAGAGTGATAATATTGAGTATTTTACCATCAGTGGGTGAACAAACAGTGTGGAGTCTTAACCCACTGCTCCAAATGAAGCAATTTGATCAGGTACAACATTATGTATCACTCAATGGGTTACTTTTTTAACACATTATCGCGTTATAATAAGCTTGCCAATTTTAAGGATAATAACAGCAATTATTTGGTGTGGCCGGAGACTTAGATCTATAACGACATAAATGGAACTATTCAGACATATAAAATATTGGCGTCTCCTATAGCTGTAAATATGTAAAACATAGCTTAACAAACACACGATGGAGATGATAAGTGTCTGCAAGTACTTCTTTTTTCTGTAAAACCGTCTTGTTGCAATGGATGTAACAACAGGAAAATGTGCTTATCGCATAAAAGTATTTTCAGTCGATATACGCAATTAAGTAACGAAAGCCCAATTGACTGGAGGCATTGTTTTCTGAAGTAACCAAATATGCTTTACCCTTAAATCGATACAAGCACAACTGGTTTTTATAATTGTATTGTAAAAAATGTAGAAAAAAGAGCAGTCGCTCATATGTAATAATAATATAATTTATTGTGGTTAAAGTCATTCAAAGACGGTATATTCCCATCGCCGAGAAAAATATGGCTAATTACATATACGTTTATTGTAAATTAGTCGCAAAGGACATATAAAGTTATAGGATATGGATGTAAATGTCCCTAATAAGTCATGCAGCATGTTTAAATGCCCGTCAATGCATGTATGAATTTCTGCTTTACTTTCGTGCTGCATAAAACGATATGTATACAAAATCACTTATGCTTTTCAATTTAAATGAAAGTTTAAATGTACGTTTCGTTTATTGTGGTTTAAAAGATAAACTGTATATTAACACGGAATATGAATTCATGTTCAGAAATAATGTTTGATGACATCGGTGTCAATGATTTTTCTATATCTACGATTTCCAATTTACAGTATATATTTGATCGATGGGTCCCTTTGCGCGTGTCGTTGTATCGACAGGTCGATATTTTAAATGTAGTAGATATTCTTTAAAGCCAGCCACGAACGTGAAACATCGGTAAATTAGTATTTACGTGTTTTTTTATGAAGTCGTCGGTTTCCGTAAAAAACGCATCAGCCCTTTTGGTCAATAGAACTTATGTGATTTTAAGATAAAGGTCGGTTTCTTTTAAACACACGTATGTATCATTATTTTTAAAACAATAACACATACGTGTTGTTCAAAGAAAAAAGAAGATGTTCTAGCGAACATAGTTTTATTTTAATCAACTTAATTTAGTTTTTATGTATTCTAAACATCTCGTTGCTCTTTAGTATTTTCTATGTTATCACCAACGCATTATGGTTTGATACTTTGACAATGAAAAGACAAACATGAATATGTCATTGATTTATGTCTTAAACCATCGAATCGCCTTCGCGTTACATTATACCTGTAAGGTTTTAATTATTTAAAGCAACATTAATCCATGCTTAGCTGCGAAACGGTAAAATAATGATTGGATAACAGTGATATTTTTCTGATGCACTGTCAATTTGCAGGGGCATACGTGGCCGAGAGGTTACAGTATCCGACTTGCAATCTATTGGCTCATCGCCAATGTGGGTTCGATCCTCGTCGGTAAAAATATTTGTGTGAGCAAGCACTCTGGCATGTGTGCGTTTGGTCTGTGAATTTACCCACTCGGACGGGTGTCTGCGGTCTTGCTCAACAAGTTATAAGCCAGACATCGCAAAATGAATGAATTACTGTCAAAGCGACGTAGAATCGAACAAAACCAAAACGAAACACAACTATCAGTTTGCAAACAAATCATTTCAACCAAATTAAGCATGTACTGCATATACTGAGATTGATATTATCCGTCAATAGCTTGGTTTTACGTAAAAATTTCAGTATCAGAAGTTTTATGTAATTTGAAATATGAAAACAAAGTAACGTGTACATTACATAGTGGTATAATTACATGGCTTCAAAGTATGTTAAATATGTTACTGTCGTACTTTAAAGAAATTGACTGTACTGAATTCGGTGTAATTTGCATTCTTTGCGTAAGGATGTTCACTTCTGTCTGTCCACTCCTGGAATCTATTTGTGTTTTTTCTGAAATGAACAATCTTTGCTCTTGATTTGTTCAGGTAGTGTTACATGATAACATTTAGATAATAAAATCATTTACCAATAACTTAAATTTTCACAACATGAAGTTTAAGCAGAACATCCTAAATTTGACCTTTGAACGAACGTTAAAGTGTTGATAGGGGTATGACCAAAGTAATCATTGTTCTTTTTACATAAACGACACAAAGCATTCAAATTTAAGTTATGAGGATCTCAATTAGTATAAAAAAATCAAATAACGCAAATGTGCAAATATTATAAAAAGTACGCTGGACTTGATGTAAGAACAACGCATACGTGTCTGAGCATGTCGGAAATGTCGCAATAGTTACTTTAAAGGCAATCTTAATGTTTATCGACACACAGCGACGCATATAATGTAAGCGTTTTTGCATGGTTCAGCAGACAACTTAGCTTTGCTTCAGAGTTAATCATAGTTGACATATAACATTGTCATCACACTGCTATACTCTAGAGAGCTCATATGCAGACGACATTCAGATAAACGTCCCTCAATCCCGCCACGTCTGTATTGATTGGTCACTTGGAGAACATCGCCAGTATCGTCAACGATGACGTTATAATAAATTCAAGGACAATGGTCAGCCTTCGGAAATATATATAATGCATCATTGGAAAACACAGAAGTGTATTTTCATCATTGGAAAAACGGATAA
>JAULCE010391947.1:0-10081 GCA_032359355.1 Macoma nasuta | reverse complement strand
ATGGGGCAGTCAGGAGTGCTAGAAGAGGACACTCTTGAGACAATGCTGAACATACTAGTATTCCAGCTAGGTCTACACTTTGCACTGATAGCTGGGCAAGAACACGGGCAGCTGATATATGGCAACTTATGTCAGGTCAGTGTTAAGTCCGATTTACAAAGAACATATTACATGGATTATAGAGAGGATACTCCAAGACGAATGCTGGCGACTTGCTACACCAAAAGATGGAACAAAACTTAGTAGAGCCTAGGAGAATAGAAATGCACCGAAATATGTCCTGAAAGGATCTACTAGAAGTACATTTATCTAAGGTAAAATACTTGATTTACTCTGCGGGAGCCGTAGTCGAATACATGTGCCATTGCAAATATTGCAGTCCCAAATCAGACGCCGTCTTTACAAGGCGGCGTATGGTCTTTACTTTTTGCCATATGAATAGGTCTTATTATAGAGGTATTGGAAAGTGAAAAGTTATTATCATATTGATAATTTGTATTCGTGAACATATGTGATCTGAATGTTGTCGCAGACAACAGTTTTTAAATTGACAGCGAAAGAAATATACAATTTATAATTTAAACTGACACTTGGTTTTTTTTTTGGTTTTTTTTTAAAAATGGGCTTTAGTTCTGATCTAAGGTAAAAAGAGCAAGGCAAAATATAATAATTATTATAAACGAAGATCTGATCCAAAACAGTGAGTTTACTTGGTGATGCCGTAAAAACTGTACGCTAAGACATCTACCTATATACAGGATCCGATAATTGGCAATAATGAACAAATGTTATCCTTTCAAATATTAACGGATATGATTCAGTAGAAGGAAAGCGTTAGTCAAATATCCATTGCTACTTGCGTAACAGTATGCAGCCAAATGAGAAACCAAGTAAAACAACGTCTGATCTGACACTTATATTTGAAATATAATAAAAAAAGCACCAACTCATTTTCAATATTGTTTGCATTTCTATTTGATCATGCAAGCGTTTAAAGGTAAACGGTTAAGAATTACGTTCCTTCAACTGTGATATGGATGTACTTGCTTTAGTACACAGCGTTCCGGGAACGGACGATCTTGGTGTCCCTTTGGTATAGTGTGCAATATGCGATCGTTTGAGGAATCAGTATTTCCAAGAGTATATATAAATATTCGGCCGCTGGTATCTTGAAACTCATTTTTAATCAAACTTTTGAACTAAAATTATGATTGCAGAAAAATTAGGACCGAACAATCCTTTTAATCAAACCTGGCTCAGATGTATTGGTTTTACGGCTGCTGCAATTTTGCATTTCATTTTAAGTGCTTTAAAGGGTCAAACTAAATGAATAATCATACTGGGAAAGGTACATACGTGTGTATAAATGGTCAAATCATTTTCAAAGGGGTGTCACAATATAAATGGGGGTATTGATGTAAATAATAGTATGTAGTATATGTTTATACAAATCCGTATCTACATTTTCCATACTACTTCTGATCAGGATAAAATATTTTGATTTATAAAACTGAATAGAGTGTTGATCCCAAACGTCTGATAAGACATATGTTATATTGGTGTAGACATTCTAGCCACGTTTTGGTACAACAAACAATGAAATATAGTGTTAGGAAATCTATTTTTCCAACTAACGGCGTCAGTTACAGCGTACTTTTGGAGTCATATGAATCACCGAGGCACCTGTGGTCTGTCACTGCTTTAAGAGTTAGATACCTATGGTAATAAGATATATTTTAACAGGAAAAAAGATGTCCGTGTTCAAATAGTTGCATGATATGTTCGCGTTTAAATGAAACAGAATGGCGCTCCTCCTGCTGAATGTAACCTTTTTCATTAGTTATGATATTCTTAATGATTATGTTGCAGGCCAAATAGTGAAAATCGGAGCGCTGTATCTTTGACCGAGGAAATGTTCGACTCCGACTGCTGGTATTGAGATGCGCCAGTAGGTGTGCATCAGTTGCACAAAACGGTGTCGAAATGCTGTGCCAGTGCATGTTTTAAAGGATTCTGCACAAATCATTCGTTGCGCGCTACGACGGCAACGCAATTATATAATGCAGATATGGGCGAACAGCTTGTCACCGAGATAACTGACCATCGTTCAAATTGTAAGAGCATTCAAACGCACAAGTGACAACCAACAATCAATAGTAAAAGTAGATAGAAAGGTCTTTCAGGACACACCACATACAACACAAAACAGCCACCCAATCATTATTTTGCTCGATAATTAATACTTAAAGTTGATCGCAAAAAGCGACATCGACTCAAAGAAAGTAATGGCGAGCGATCAAGAAGTAGGAACCAGAGCCGGAAACACCGACAAGCTCTCATTCAACAACGTTTTATGAATTAACCCCTATCCCAACAGAAGAGCCTTTAAGTGCCTCTGTAACTGATTGTTCTTGAAAATATTGTAGGAAATAAACCATTTGCTCGTTACGTGCAAATGCTTCAATTCCTATGACGATTTCAAGAACATTAAAAATGGTTTTTCTTGCCTAGATTTTCTTATTTGTCATCAGATAATTTCCTTGTTGATTAGTCTAAATATAGTGTATGGAGTAAAGGGTAAATTAACTTGATTTCGTGTTCGTCGACTTTTCTGTGAACTTTTTGTTTTCGTACAATAAGGTGTACCCGTGTGTCGATGAATACGAAGTTATGCCTCCTTTCATACTCAATTACCTATGAACCAATTCAAAATAACTTTACTAAAGTTAACAACCTTAAAAATGCCCTCTGTGTCTAATGTTCAAATTCCTAAAAATGCTACAAATATTTCTTTACTCCAACCTTCCGTGCGTATAAAACCACGTAATCTTCAATCGGTTTCATCTTTTCATGTACCATCAGTCTCCATTAACCAATATGTTTACAAAGGACCTAAAGAAGTGATATCTCCAAAAGACACAAAGTGTATCCTAGAACTGATAAGTGCACTGCCAATATATTTTTCCTGCAATTTCACTATCAGTTCTAAAGTCAATGGAAGAGTTTTTAGTGTAAAGTTGTCCTTAGACGTTACTCGAAATACTGCTCATATCATTTATGTTTTAACTTGAAATGCACCTAACTGCAGTATCCAGTATGTTGGTCAAACAGATCGCGCCTTGAAAACAAGATTCCGCGAACATACTTACCAGTGCCGCATGAAAAGCTCATGAACGTTTTATATCAACATTTTCAACAATCTGGACATTCTTTTAAAGATGTTTTAGTTCAGCCTGTCGAACACCTATCCTATGACAGTACTGCAACACATAGTTGCAAATCGAAATCGAGGTTCATTGCTAAACTCGATTGGATTAAAATATTACAAACCTCGTTTCCTTTAGGTTTAGATGACAATATTTATCAGACGGGTAACATTTCTAAAGATCCTACTATTAACATATTTTCTATTTTTTCCATTAGAAAACTAGGTCACTTGGCATACGTAAAAATGGAAATGTTTAACGAAAATCCCACCTTAAGATGTCTATTTTAGATTTACATAACTTACGCTTAGCAAACAGGCTGATAAAATACTATTTTGCAACGATCCTCTCCGAGGTACTGCTTTTTTTAGTTCAAACTTATATTCAGCATGTTCTGAGTCACCATATTGATACCACATCTGATCATACTAAAGCTTTTTGAAAATTCCTGTCATAAACAAAGGTATTTTATTGACCTCCAAAGCATATTTAGAGATAAAAATACCATCGACTCAATTCTCAAGTACTTTAAAACAACAGAGCCACCGATTATCTTCTATAAATATAACAAACCTATCAAAAGTATTATTTACAACTACAGTAACATTGTTTCAGACTTAAAGATCGAGGAAACTTTACCGGCTAGCTGTGAGTGTGTAACATCGAAATATTGTTACCCTTCGGTTGGCCATATAATTACTGGCAATGTTGACATCATCAAAGATAAATGGCTTCGGAATTTACTTACTAAAGGTCCGAAATTTAGATTGCCTTCTGCTATAGATAATAACTCTTGTCGTGCTAACAGTGCAGAGGTTCTGCATATTTTTTTGAAATAAATGGTGTTCGAGAACATGTTGAGTTACACGCTCTTTCAGAATAGAAGAAGCAAGTTGTTGGTATAATAGAACAAGAGCTCCACAAAGCGGGGCATATACGCCAGAATAAGTGCGCAACACACATGGTAGACAATAGTGGCATTTATACCTAAAACATCATAAAAGATAACATTGCTTGATTGTAATATGACAATATTAAAGATCTAAGTATAGTGAAACCTGGGTAATCAGACAAACAAGGGAAATGCTTTTTTTACATAAACAATTGCGTAACTGCAGAAAAAAATAATTGGACCAGACCCAAAATCCATAGGGTTCTTCCCTGTATGCTAATAAAACTAATAATGAAGTTTGGTAGGCTAACGTCAAGCAGAACTTAGGTTAATGTCCGGAAACAACGATTTTTTAATAGTCCAAGTTCATAAAGGGGTATTTTTCCAGTAAAAATAATCGCACCAAACCCAAAATCTATAGGGTTCTTTCCTTTGTGCTAAGTAAGCCAAATGTGAAATTTGGTCGGCCTACATTAAGCAAAACTAAAGATATCGTCCGGAAACAACAATTTTTTAATAATCTAAGTCCATAAAGAGGAGTAACTGTAGAAAAAATAATCAAACGGGACCCGAATTTAATAGGGTTCTTACTTCTATGCTAATAAAGCTGATCATGAATTTTAATTGGCCTATGTCAAGCAGACTTAAAGTCATTGTCCTGAAACCCCCATTTTTCAATAATCAAAGTCCAGAAAGGGGCATAACTCCAGGAAAAAATAATCGAACCGGACCCAAATGCAATAGGATTCTTCCCTGTATGCTAATAAAGCAAACCATGAAGTTTGGTTGGCCTACGTCAAGAAGAACTAAAGTCATCATCCGGAAATGACAATTTTACAATAATCTAAGTCCATAAAGGAGCATACTCTAGAAAACATAATCTAACCGAAACCAAAATCAAAAGGGTTTTTTCCTGTTTGCTAATAAAACTAATCCTGAAGTTTAGTTGACCTACCTCAAGCAGAACTAAAGTTATCATCTGCAAACGACATTTATTCCATAATCTAAGTCCATAAAGGGGAATAACTCCAGAGAAGAAAATCAAACCGGATCCAAATTCAATAGGGTGCCTCCCTGTATGCTGATAAAGCGAATTGTGAAGTTTGGTTGACCTACCTCAAGCAGAATAAAGTTATCCTTCGGAAACCCCCATTGTTCAATAATCTAAGTCAATAAAGGGGCATAATTCAAGAAAAATAATCGAACCGATCCCAAATTCAATAGGGTTCTTCCCTGTATGCTAATAGAGCTAATTGTGAAGTTTAATTGACCTTCCTCAAGTAGAACTAAAGTTATCATCCGGGAACCCCCATTTTTCAATAATCTAAGTCTAAAAAGGGCATCATTTCATAAAAAATATCAAACCAGACCCTAATTCAATAGGGTTCTTCCCTGTATGCTGATAAAGCTAATTGTGAAGTTTGGTTGACCTACCTCAGGCAGAACTAAAGTTATCATCCGGAAACCCCTCGGACAGACGGAGACCCGGACGGACGGACGGATGGACAGACAGCGCCATACCATAATACGTTCCGTTTAAAGACGGGCGTATAAAAACGTATTACTTTCTATAGTTCCAACGGACACCTTCTTCTGCAAAGACCTAGAACTTCATACCACCATCTTAAGAAATGATTTCAAGATCAAAATTCTAATTTTATTTTATTCCCGCTGATAAGGCATCTAATAATGTGTATTTCAGGAAATATCAATACAAACTCATATATTTTTATGCAAGAGTCTGAGCGTTCAATAGTATCAGAACATGTTTCTAAGTATGAACAACTTAAAGTTGATGTGAAAATTACACAACACATGCTCCCAACAATGTAATTGATTCCTAAGCTTCATAAGAAACCATACACAGTGCGTTTCATTGCAAATTCAAGCTCTTGTATCACTACAAAACTGTCATAACTATTAACATATTGTCTAACTAAAATTAAAGAGCTAGTGGAATCTTATTGTGACAATGATTATCAGAATTCAGAAATAAATCTCATTTGGTCAATTAAATCTAATGAAGTCCTAAGTAAGCTACAAAATAAACCGTATCTAGCATCCACACTTATCACCTTTGACTTCTCTACACTTTATACTTCTCTTCCACATGACCTTATTAAATTAAACTTCATTCTCAGTGTTGTTATACATTCTGGTCCTTCGAGATCATGAATTTCAACACTTTTAGTTTTGAAAATTGAATACCTCTTAAGCCGGTGCTAGAGGGCGTGAGTAGTCTTGCATCTTTAATTACTACTCATGAACAGACTCAATAAAACCGAGTCAATTTTCTCTATGTGAATTGATTTTCTTGCTTTTGAAGGATCTCCCTTTTACAGAATTATTCACAATGAAAGTATCTGATGAAAAGGGACAATATCTAGGAGAAAGGTTTAACAGTGATTATGATTCATCTTTGTGATAATTTGTTTGAGTTTATTTGCCTTGTTTTTAAAATTGCCTTTCAGGGTAACAGCACACTGTTTCTAGTAACTATGCAACCTGTGTTCACTTCTTTTAACCCCTTCACTGTCGGAAGCAATTCTGCACGTGCGCAATCTTTCGTCTGCTTCATTTTCAAACTTCACAGATTAACTTAATTTTCAGCACAAATATTGGCCAAGTGTCAAACAGCTTGGATCCAGATGAGACGCCGAGTTACTTGGCGTCTCATCTGAATCTAAGCTGTTTGCATATGACACTATGGTTTGGAGTAAGCAGTTAAGGGGTTTAAAGGTCCTATGTAAATTTGGGAAAATTGTTTTAACACTTTACTCCATATGGTATTTTATACCCATTGAAAATTGAAAAGTATATGATGAAAAGAAGATTGTCTCGGAGAAAGTGAAGCACCAAACTTACTTGAATGGCTAAGGAAACATTGAGGAAAATCGAGCATTTGCTTATCTGAAGCAAATGCTCAATTTCCCCCAATGTTTTCACCTGTTACAGAGGGGTAAAAGGGTACATCTATGGTGTAAAGGATTAAAACCAGGCCCGGCTTTCACAAAGCTACTCGAATCGAGATCGTGCTCAAACTCAAAATTTCAATCTCAAATATTGACCTCAAGTTTATTGCTACTGCCCTATAATTTTGTCTGTCTGTGAAACATGGAATGTTTCACAGGCAGACATAATTTTAGTGCAGTGGCAATAAAATAGAATAAGATATCAAATGTTAAATTTTTGAGTTTGCGCAAGATCTCGACTTGAACCGCTTTGTGAAAGTCGAGCCTGATGTTTTGGTTTATAAGAAAACTACATCCATCTGAAAACATTTATTTGTTCTCTATCTATTGTTTTCTGTCAATCACTTTCAAAGAAAATAATACATTTTCTATAAATGTTGACAGGTAAATGCAGATTGAAAGTAATGCAGAAAGCTCTCAAAACTTTTTTATGCATTCAGCAACCCCCAAATAAAGTATCATTTATGGACGCTATGATGCCATTTAATGGCCACTCACCATGTTTGACTGTATGGACCTTTATACCACTACTTTTGACCATGATGATATTTTGCAAACAGTTTGGAGTCACGTAACACCAGACACCAGCTATACTGCCAAACTGCTACATTTGTATCAGATAAAAAATGTCCACCTATACTTAGATAAAGTTTGCCAAGCTACACTTAGATAATGGTTGCACACCCAGCTACACTTAGATACAGATTTCCCAGCTATTCTTAGATCATGATTGCAAAAGTAAACAGCTACTCTTAGATAAAGGTTTCCCAGCTATTCTTAGGTCAAGATTGCCTAAGTAAACAGCTACTCTTAGACAAAGATTGCCAAGCTACACTTAGATAATGAATGCTAAGCAACACTTGGATTGGATAAAGAGTGCCAAGCTACAGTTAGGTTAAGATTGCCCAGCTATTCTTAGATAAAGATTGCCAAAGTAAACAACTACTCTTAGATAAAGATTGCCAATCTACACTTAGATAATGATTGCCAAACTGCACTTAGATAATGATTGCCAAGCTACATTTAGATAAAGATTGCCAGCATACACTTAGATAAAGATTGCCCAAGTAAACAGCTACACTTAGATAAAGATTGCCAAGATACATTTCAATAAAGATTGCCAAGCTACACTTAGATAAAGGTTTCCAAGCAACAGCAAGCTAAAGATTGCCAAGCTGCACTTACATAAAGATTGCCATGATTTACTTAGATAAAGGTTGCCCAAGTAAACATCTACATTTAGATAAAGATTGCCAGCCTACACTTAGATAACGATTTCCCAAGTAAACAGCTACACTTAGGTAAAGATTGCCAAGATACATTTCAATAAAGATTGCCCAGCTACACTTATATAAAAATTGCCCAAGTAAAAAGCGACACCTAGGTTAAGGTTTCCAAGCTACAGTTAGATAAAGATTACCCAAGCTACATTTACATAAAGATTGCCATAATTTACTTAGATAAAGATTGCCCAAATAAGTAGCTACATTTAGATAAAGATTGCCAAACTATACCTGGATAAAGATTGCCAAGCTGCATTTAGATAAAGATTGCCCCACCCAGATACACTTAGATAAAGAATGCTCAGCTACACTTAGATAAAAATTGCCCAGCTTTACTTAAATAAAGATTGCTCACCCAGCTACACTTAAATAGGGATTGCTCACCCAACTACATTTAGATAAAGATTGCTCATCCAGCTATATTACATAAAGAATGCTCAGCTATATTTAGATACAGATTGCCCAGCTACACTTAGATAAAGATTGCTCACCCAGCTATTTTTACAAAAAGCTGATCTTGAATCTTATAGATATTTCGTACATTATAGAACCAGATCAGATGGCTATTGGGTGAGCCGAAAAATCATTGTTTATGCACAATTTAGCATTGAAATAGGGTATTTGTTACTAATATTCAAGGAAGGAGGAGCTATGTTTAAATATTCAGCAGGTTAAAAGTAAAACTTCAATGGCTGTTTTTGGTCTGTTGACAGAGCATATCAGCTTAGATTGGTTGTGGTGTTCAGTGGTTTGTTGAAAATGTGTGTTCATAGGATCTGAGAACCAAATGTGTTGAAGTTCATTTTATTTTGTGTATATTATCGTTAACCCATAAAAGATAATATATAATAACATGTGCTGAATATTTAGAGTCCACTCACTGTTAATAATTATGAAATTAATAAATATTGACTTTTCATGTGTTTTTGAAATCTTAACAGTCTCAACACGCCTACTAAAGAGAAAGATTAAGTAGCATCTGATAATAATAGTGAATACGGACATAAGCCGTTTATCAGAGAAAAAATTGTACATGTATTTAGATATTAGGGCTGCTGTCAGATTTTCAACCTTAAGCATTGCAAACAGTGTAGACCCAGACCATCTGGCATGTCTTTGATCAGGGTCTACACTGTTTGCTCATCATAAAAGTCAACAGTTGTTCTTCCTCCATCACTCCAATTTGTATCATCTAAACCCTTGTAGTGCTGGAAACGAGTTTATATGCTTTTGCAAACAGTGTAGACCCAGACCAGAGGGCTCCTTGAGGAGTCCTCTGATCAGAGGTCTACTCTGTTTGTTATAAATGAATATTAAGAGGAATTCGCCCTAATTTTTTCATATAGACTAGCCATATGTCACAATTGGAACAGTCCATATTAAAATTCAGCCCTGAAAGGGTTAAGTGTATTCCGTAATTACAGCAGTCTTCAAGACTTTTCAGTCACCCAGAGTAAAACTGCACTTATCCAAAACATAATACATGATAATTTTACCATATTAATCATATTGTGTTCTAAATAATGGTCCACATGGGCAAAAAGTGTGGACCCTGATCAGATTGTTCCTGATTTGTGTTCCAAGTAATAGTCCACATAGGCTTAAAGTGTAGACCCTGATCAGACTGCTCCTGATTTATGTTCCAAGTAATAGTCCACATAGGCTTAAAGTGTAGACCCTGATCAGACTGCTCCTGATTTATGTTCAAAATAATAGTCCACATAGGCA
>JAULCE010391836.1:0-10082 GCA_032359355.1 Macoma nasuta | reverse complement strand
TGATAATTGAAGCAGATATAATTAAGCCGCCCGGGAGATTAATTTTGACTTCTTTAAACTTTAAAATTTATCCCGCCGCTAACGTTTAGAGTACATTAAATACATTTTGAATCGATCCTTTTAAAGTAAGTGCATATTTACCTGAGATACAGCAGACGACATTTTGAACGTTAGTAGTTGAAAATGTCGCTGTTTTGAAAGTAAGTATTAGCAAATTGCGCAGTTCTATTTCGATGATTACTGGTTGTCGAATTGCTAAGAATGATTTGGTTATATACCGTATCAAAACGTTGTTTTTTCGCATAGGCACTATGGAGACAATATTTTGTTTTGATTGCCATTCACCGACACCTTTGAACCGAAGGGATTAGTATTCTCAAATTAAAACTGTCTAATGGGTACTGTCATTGACGATTGAAATAAGGGCTAATTATCGATCGCCTGTTAGGCTAATAGTGTCACGGCAGTACGGCCGCCGCGGACTCGGGTACCGTGGAATATACAACGTGTCAAGTGTCATTATCGAAGCAATCTTGTTTGGCGCATATACACTGTAGTCTGTGTTTTGTTTTAAAAAAAAAATGAAAAAAACATGCCGAGTAACCTATTCGAAAAACTGTAAACGATTAACCTCTTACTAACAGGTTAAACGATTAATCGGTTAACCTGTAACATCCCTAGAAAAGAGTGAGTATGGGCGCCCTTAAAACCGTTTAAAGCCGCGGTACTCATGTCTTCACCCTAGATTTATGTCTGTTGTGTGTCATTGTGTGACTTCTATATGCTGCGTATGTATGCGCTAGCGCATGCGTGCGCGCGCGCATGTGTGTGTGTGTGTGTGTGTGTGTGTGTGTGTGTGATTTTTCGGTTGACTGTTTGTTTTGTATGTTGTATGTCCTGCAAGACCTTCTTATATACTTTGAGAAGACGACAGTGATTGCAGCAGAGATAAGGTCTAAAGCATCTGGTAAATATGGTTATGCCGTAACTTTGATTTGATGCTTATAAACGATTAGATACGCATTACTTTTTCACAGTCGAACCTCGTTATCTCGAACTCATGTAAGTCGAATTCATTCTTTAATCGGAATTAAAATCTGAACTCAAATTATAGTGTTTTGCTGTGTGTTTATATGTCGAAGTTGGGGCATAATATTTATAAGTTCCAATAATCCGAAATTCGAATTGCATGTTAATAATATAATTGTCCCTTCGATCTCAAATATAACGAGAGACGAATGAATTATTTTCTGACACTGTGACATTTGCACGTCTGTTTGGTCCGGATAATTATAACTATTGCTGCGGGAAAAAATCTAGGCTAATGACACATACGTGACGGTGTAAACAGAGACCATTAAGAATGTTAATGTTCCACACAGCCTCATTTAGGATCAACACAAACATAACACATGGCGCCGTTTTCTACTTTGGTTTTACTTTGTCTAAGCTGTGCATTTGACTTTTATTATTGGGGATAAAGGAAAAGATAAAGCCATACTATATACAGTGGACCATCGTTTTCTTGGACTCTTTTAAGTCGAAGTAATGTTTAAATCGAAGTTTAAATCTGAACCCAAAACAAAACATTGTTTTCATATTTGTCTCGAAAGAAACTCAATATTTTATAAGATCAACTTAGCCGAAGTTCGATATTTATTTTCCATCCGATATCGGCTGATCGATAGTCATTTGTATGAGCTTCTGAAACTGTGGTATTCGCGACCCTGCTTTTTTAAGATAATTATCACTGCTGCTGTGAAAACACTAGGCTTATGACACATTAATGACGGTGTAAATAGAGATTGACCATTAACCCTTCATTCCGTATGCTTTTTGAAGACTTTTCCACAAGGAAAGGATCCGATGAAAAGTCTAAGTACCTAAATGACATGTTTGAATAGATTAAAATGATGTAGGAAATGGAGCATTTGCACGTCAGGAGTAAATGCTTCATTTCCCACAATAACATAAATAGTCGTCTGCTACAGAGTCGCTAAAGAAACTTCTATAGATGCAAGGTTAATACGTTTAATATTTCACGTGGCCTCATTCAAGACAAAAACATGGACGCGGTGTTCCACTAATGCTTTGATTGTATATACTGAATTTCAGCAATTATTCTTTTACATTATTTGGTATTTAGTTAGCATGGTACAATGATATGACTCGAAGGTATGTTTTTTGTTTGACAAAATCTACATCCGAAATCTGTAATATGTCCCAGTGCCTTCCTCAACGTAATATTTAATTAAAGTACATGTATATATTCAACCCGTATGTCTGTAATATCGGTTTTTTATGCAGCCTGTTTTATTTATCTAGCAGTTTTTCCAGTTCAATGAAATATTGAACTCACCTAGGAAATGTGTTTGTACAATGATTTCTTCTTTCCGGGAGGATATGTATTTTAAGAAACTATGTTTTTACAACACGGCTATAAACGCAGGACGAGTCAATGTCTTTTTGTATTTACACACTGTATAGTGCAATAACAGATTATGTTGCCGCAAAAGTGTTACCCTAAGTCTAATATTCTCAGGTCTAAAAAATATCTAAATCTTGGCAAACACATACACGCATTTCAATTAAGTTATGTATGTGTGTCATGTAGCCTCAGTTGATACATGTCGGCTATCAGATAACGCTTTTCGATGCAAATATAACCATCTATTCTCAAATTCTACATCATATACAGGAGGAAACACCGCCGAATATTTAGTATAACAACATAGTTATAATAGTTATGTATTCCCTACAAAGAAACTAGTGTGAGAAATGAAAAACCAGCGTAGTTACACTCGCTACATGGAAAATAAAGCCACGCGTTCAATTGTTGTTGACAACATACCCTTGGTCATTTTAAAAAAGTCTTTTTTAACGTTTCCGATGATAAGGAAAACTAGAGCTAGCCTGGGGATTAGACTGAAACATTGTTCATAACATAAATATTTAACAACGCAACATGTTCAAACAGCGCACTGGAGCAAATCGACTTGGTTATTTAGTCAAAGCAACGCCATCGCATGGCATGTATTATGCAAAGCTAGTCATTCGAATTAAGTCCCATGTAACCCATTTTCTTCACAGTTTTAGTGCAAAACGCTCAGAAGAGTTCTAATGTCATAAACATAAATATCCAAACGAAAGCAAGCAGTTCTGTCCTATTAATTATGCATTAGACGAGTGTAAATGATACGTTTGATCTTTAACCCGATGCATACCACAGGACAAAATAGTGTATAAGCTACCGCTTGAACAGCTACAATAAATATTCGGTTCTACATGTAAATATTGTTATATATAGTGACATTATTTTGTTTTCAATAGCGATTTTGTTTTCCAAATATATCATCGAAAGATACCTCGATGTCTCATAACTCCTTACGTTATATGCCATTGCTTTTTTGGTATAGAAGGAAATTATATGATGTATACATGAACATATTCGTTTTTTTATAAATGTTTTGAAATTATTGTTGGCAATGGGGCATTTGCTCGTCACCGACATTCGCCATTTCCAATAATGTGTTCATGGTAGTCTGTGACAGAGGGAAACATTGGTTCAGCGCACCATTCTAGCGCTTTCGAGTCAGTTGGTGTAACGCTTAGGGGTAATGTTTAGTTTTGGCGAGATCACATATGGGCCGCATCACACGAAAAGGGGCACTCGGACATTTAAAATAGAGACAAAGATCCTTCTCCTGGCTATAACGTAACATCTGGTCATTGAAATTTCATTTTTTTATACATTTACAGGTAAAATCTGATCTGGGTCTACACGGTTTGCAATGTCCGAGTGTCCATTTTCGCATGACGCTGGCTATATGTGCGGGTATCATATTATTCAAAATTTTCAAAGCAATTTTGTGAAAGTAGCATCATTATATGTAAATGTCACAATAACATAAATAAATGTTAGGCCTGGAAACACGTCTGGCTGTACATTATTTACTTTCTAACTATTTCCCTCCTACCGGTTTGTAACTAAATTATGCCACAGCTCTCATGCCTCTTAATCTACGAATCACAGTAACAAAAAAGTTGTACGTCAGTAACTTCTATTCATGTAATAATTACTCTGCTCTACGCTCATTAGTTGCCTATAAAATAGTTGATAATGAGATGCATTTACACACTACAAACGATTCGGCTATGAGATGCAATTGCATGCTATTCTCATAACTCTGATAATTATCACTTTGGTAGAGGAAAAACACAAGCGGCGCCGTAAACAGAGAACATTAAGTCTGTTTCTGTCCCATGTTGTCTCATTATATGTCAAATTATTAAGACGACGACTCACTGTTTTATTTACCTATATACATAGACTATTGATAAACAGTAAATCGAATGAGAGTTTCGGTGTTTCTGTGTGGCAATGAATACCACATACGACCTTTTTAACTTTTCCGGCACCGTAATTGCTTAAAAAGCGATAACGGCTTACGCAACTAGTTCAGTTCCAAATGACACCCCGCCTTAAAAGGCGGCGTCTTATCGGATATTTCACTTTTTTGGCAACGTATTTCATTCCCGTGTTAACAGTTTTAGAAAAGCCGCAATATATTTATTTCTCTCCGTTATTTTTACAATTTGGCTAAAAAAATGTTAAAACTATTTCGCACTGGGGAAATACTTTCACCTTTTCACCGCCGTAGTCGCCTTAATGCGCCGTTACAAATAGTGCAGTTATAGATCCAGATCTAGGAATTTTTGCATTTTTGCAGCCAATGCTATTCCCTTGTAAGCAATTTCGAAAAAATCTTATTAATTTATTAAGTCTTCTCTGTTATTTATTTCGTTAAAGTATTTCAACTTAAACTTGTCACAGCAGATAACTTTAAATTTGGCGCCAAAAGGGTTAAGGGTTCTGCACACTATTTCGATTAATTATTCGAGATTTTACATCTGTCTCCCGAAAGTCATAAGAGGAATGCTAGAAAAAAACTTGACAACTGTGGTTTACTTATTTCATAAAGCCACTTATTCGTCTACAGTTACAAGTTAGTTTGTTCAATACAGCCTATTTGGTTATTTGCAATTCACCATCACCATCAAAATCAACTTGCAATTTTGAAAGACATTGCTATGTGTCATGTTATGTTACTCTAAAAACAGGAAAAACAATACAAACTGGAACTAATTGTGAATCTAACCTTGAACATTTTTAAGCTTTTTTCATCCTCCAGTAGTATCGTTTGAAACAATGTTATAGTATGTTTTCTTCTGAATCTGTTCATCACTGATTAAGCCAGCAGTTATTCGATGTGAATCGATTTTACGTTTGAAAAGGTGGTCATGAATTACCGAAAACTGCCTTAAAAGATACAGTGATGCGTAGCCGCTGAAATGCAAATTAAAAAGTCCCAGATCAGACGCCGTCCCTGCACTTTTTGCAATATTAATAAATTCCACCGTAAATGGAGTCTGTAAACTCAAAGTATTTATAGTTACCTCTATCTATCTTTATTTTTTAGTGTAGATATTTTATGTAAGTTGCAGCAGATATATTAATTTGGCACCGAAATTGTTAGTAAAGGTAGGGAAACTTTAAATAAGATTAAGTGCCAAATGCACGATGGGCAATCTTGAAATAAGGTAAGCGGTATGTTTAAAGTTGGGAAAAATACTAGCATACTTTAATTGAAGTCAAACTATCCCTTAAATTTGAAATTAATAGTCCTTATGAGAATAAATACTCGTAGAAATCTAAACATTATTATAGCATGTCAAATGTGAAATGCATGTGTTTCCTTTAAGAACGCAATTAGAAAACCATATTTAATCCTTTGCTCCATATAAACGCCTGGTAACGCCTCTATTGTAGACAACTGTTCAAAACCATGTAGAAAGTGAACCATTTTTTTTTCTCGTAACCAGCAAAATTAATAATTTCCTACAATGGTTACAAAACCCTTCAAAAAGTACATTTTCCTAGGCCTAGATGTTAATAATTTCATTAGAATATTTTCTCGTTTCAACAACGACGTCTTGGCTGGTCAGGATCATCACTGTCTATATTGACACCAATTCTAGTTACCTGTATTTCAAAAATTTCGTTTACTGAATACGCAACGCTGTGTAAGGTGTAGAATATATGCAAGGTTAATACTAATATCACGTTTCTAAAAGCTATTATATAAAAGCTGTTTTTCATGTTTAATTAATCATTTTAAATTTTTCACCTGATTCTGTATGTTTGTAATGTATTAATTGTGATATTTGCTGATGTTGACTGCGAATGAAGATTTTGTGAAAAAAGCGATAAGTTCACACCGTGGAATTCATGGCCCTATCTCAAGTAAAGTATGTTATTTACAGCATTTGATGTCTTTTTTGTGTTTAATTGCATTTTTGGCAAAAGGCTTAGCCCTAACTTTCAAAGAAGGGTATTAGAGCTCCCCTGTAATTGATGGCTATTGAAAACATTGTAGAAAAAGAAATATTTGCTTGTTACGAGCAAACGTTCTTTTTTCTACAATTATTTCAATTTTATTAAAAAATGGATTATTGTTTTCTTCTTATTTTTTATTCAGATTCTTTTCACTCAGACAAGTCTAAAATTAGCTTGTTGGGACAAGGGTTAAATAAAAAACGGGGGGTAATTAAGTCGTTTTGTTCTAAAATTGACATCGAAGAACTTGTGCCACAAGGTGAAACTTTACAAAGGGCAAAATGATTTCGATAGTGAATCTACAATTAATTGAAAAGTAACACTGCTTCTAGAAAACGTGTCAGACTAATTATAATTTTGTAGTTTGAATGACAAATAATGACTGGCAATATGCCGAACTCGCATAAAGAAAGTGTAATCATAGTCCAACGTTTACATTCTATTCAGTAAGATACTGTAATGAAATAGCTGACTCATTTAGTCTGGAACATTTCCGAGTTTTGTAAAGGCCTGTCATTTTAGCTTACCCGTCACAAAGTTTCTATGGCGAGTTCACTACCTTGTCGTTTTTTATAGACAGGGTAATAATGCATGTTTTCAAAAATATTGTTTTGCCATTGTGAAGGAGTATCAATGGTTTTGCACCAAGTTAGCGTAAGACTGCCCCTGAGCAGACGTAGCTTACGACCGAAATCTACCACACTGTAGCTATGATTTTTTTGATAAAACGGTCCAAGACCTTCTTCTCCATCTGTCGACGCAATCTAATTAGCTGCAACTGGTCTTACGACTTATGATAAAACAAGCCACAGAACCTTATTTATGTGTTAAGCCTGCGGAATTCTGAAACTTGATCCGTTGACTTTTTTACCTATTTTGGTCGAAAGTAATATGGCCTTTCTGAATTTCATTGCAGCTATGTATGTCATATCCAATATATTTTCAACTCACCTAGTAAAATGTGTTATTGCAATGTTTGCTTTCTTTACGGCGGGATACTTATTTTTAGAAACAAATGTTTTACAGCACGGCTATAAATGTAGGCTGTACAGTGTTTGTTTGTATTTTTATACTGAATGTTCAAAAACGGAACATCATTCCACAAAATTGATGCCCAAAGGTAAATATTCTCAGGAATTTAAAATATATAATTTGTAACGTTAACATCTCAGCATTCAACAAAACTAAATACGTGCGCCATGTAGCCTTCTTTGGTTTATATCTGTTATTAGATAACGCTATATGGTACAAATTTAACCATTTATTATCGACACCTGAATCAAAGACAGGAGAAAACCCCACGAATTTTGTAAAACAGCGTATTTATGATAGGTCTACATTCCAAAGAGGTTGACTAATGTGAGGACAGAAAAACCGGCGCATTTACACTCGCTACGAGTAAAATTAAAACCAACCGTCCCGACGGTGTTGACGGGCACTTCCAAAAAAGACATAAGCGCCATTATTGCAAACTGGCGCTTAAGTCTTTTATGACGTGTCCGATATGGAAAACTGAGCCAGCCTTGGGGAAAAAGAGAATCATCGTTCATAACATGAATATTTAACAACGCAATATGTTCAAACAGCGTACTGGTGCGAATCGACATTGAAACACCATAAAATGCCACGTGTTTTGCAAAGCTCGTCCAACGTAACCCATTATCCTCAAGGTTGGTTATGGTACGAAATGTTCGAGAGTATTTTAATGTCATATACATAAAATATCCCACCAAAGTTTTATTCGTAGTATCTGACATTCGGTTTCTTGAAAAATCCGACAGAAACTGAGAAAATGTATTTCCGGCCATACATTCTAGTCAGTGCGAACAGGTTATTAGATAACTTATTCATATATTCTGTGGCATTTCTGCATTTCCGGTCTAATAAATATATTCTATGTAGTGCAATTAGATTACTAGATAGCGCATTATTTATTTCGTGACATAACTGTTCGATATGAAGTGTTTAGTAGAGAATAGTGATCGTAATAAATGATTGATAATTTGCGGTACCGCCGCAAGACCGCATTTTACTTCGGCTCGTGTTTTTTAGTACAGAGCACGTTTTCCGGTATATAGTTTGTTGGTATCGTACATGAATAAATATGTATAAAATCGAAGAAGAATCGTTGTCAGTAATAGTCATCCAAGAAAGTTAAGAAAATAGATATCGCCAGAACATTTAATGGTAGCAGAGCGAGGTTTTTATGCGTCGTATAGCAAAGAAGACGGAAGAAATTTCGGGAACTTTCTTTGTGAAATTTATCAGTGAAAATGTCGGACAAGGAAGAAGTTTCGGCAGAAAGCCGAGAAAAGCAGAAACAGAAAAGAACTATTTTGGACTTAAAATACGCTAAGTCAAGATTTAAGTCGGCATTTACGCGACAAAAGAACAAGTTGCTAAACGCTGTTTCAGACCCAAAGGACATAAACGAAATGAGTCTGCAGGACTTACAAAATGTCTTCGATTTTGCAAACGAAAAGTTTAGCGACGCCTTACATGAACTGAAATTGGAATATAATTCACAAATGGACTTCGAAAACGAGACAAAAACAACGAAAGAGACAGAAACCAAAGACAGTGAGTACGCGGAGACATATTAAATAGTAAATTCTCGTTTAATGAAAATAAAATCGGAAACCGCTACAAAAGTCGAAAGTGACCTTTGAAAACAATTAAAACATGTATCGTTTCCGGTATTCGACGGAAAAAAGAAGTATGCGTCCTATGCTTGTGTGGATGCTACTCCTTATTCCGATGAATATAAACTACTACAACTGAAACAATATATTTCGGGTAGTGCTTTTAAGTGCTTCGACAATTTGGGACATTCGGCAGCAGCATATACTGCTGCTCAAGAAAGACTAGACCGAAAATACGGGGGCGAACAAAGGCAAGTGTCAATGGTTTTGGAAGAGTTGGATAGTTTCCAGCCTTTAAAAGAAGAGAACTGCAAGTCATTAGAAAGATTCGCTGACCTTTTGGACATAGCGATTATTAATTTAAAAGAATATGAAAAGGAAAGTGATCTAGGGGCTGGGGCTTTGTATATTCGTTTACAGAAAAAGATACCAGAGTCCATGTTAACTCGATTTCATCGGTAGATGTATGAAAGAGAAAAAAGACGAGTCGGTCGAGGTTTTAAGAGAATGGGTAGTTATGGAATCAAGCTTCCACATGAGAGCAAACGAGATTATACATAGGTTGGCAGGTCAGAAAAGGAATGAAAAGTGTCCAGAAAGGTCTTTTTACACAAAAGACAGTCAAATTGCAGAAAAACAGAAATGCAAACTGTGCTCCGGAAATCATGGAATATGGAAATGCTCTAGTTTCAAAGAAATGTCCCGGAACGTTGGAACATTGCCAAAAGTAATAAGTTGTGTTTTAGATGCCTGGCAGATAATCATGCTGGAAGAAACTGCCCTAGAAATTGGAAATGTAGAGAACAGGATTGGGATAAGAGTCATCATACATTTTTGCACAGCAAAGAACCGAGACATAATGTGAGCACAAACTCTTTACACAGTACACAGTATTCCAATGAAAATAATACTTCCTACCAACAGCAAGAAAGAGTTGCTTTGAGAATCATACCTGTAATTCTAAAATCTCCCGAAAGAACAATAAAAGTTAATGCGCTGTTAGATGATGGCAGCACAAAAACATACATAAATCAGAATGTTGC
>JAULCE010391725.1:0-10084 GCA_032359355.1 Macoma nasuta | reverse complement strand
AGAAGATATTTTAACCAAATCTATAACAGATACTGAACAAAACCACGTTACGTTTTTACAGAATTCTTTATAAAACGACCACATTTTGTTGCAGAACGGGAAATCACTCATCAGACGCATGCGTTTTAAGTTCGTGTCTCAGCTGGGAAAGAAGTTTTTAATATGTTCATCTTTACTCCATATAGTGATACTGATGAAAATGAAATTGAAAAATGGAATTTCATTTTTGAATTATTTAGTAAATATTGTAGAAATTGGTGCATTTGCTCGTTACGAACAAAATGCTTTATTTCCCAGTGTTTTTACAAAGGCGTGTGAAGTAATTGATTGTAACATTTCATAGAAGCGATATTTAGAGTTCTCAATTGACATGAAATGGATTTTGCTGTCCTTTGTACCTTTAAAGATTGAAAAAAAAAGAGTTACAAATCGATTAAATTAAACATCGAGTAGATGTGTGTTGGTGTAACTCTAGATCCCAGCTGTTTGTAAAACTTATATTTAATATAATCGGTATTTATGGATAAAACGGTTTTACATGTTCACATACCCGTGGTTATAGAAGAGAAAGCATTGGTACTTATACAGCTATGCTACTGTTTATCATCACCTATTCAGTAGCACAGAATACTATCGTTTCGCATGAAGTTTTTGCCTAAGATTGACTCTTTTTTTACATGACTGCTTCATAAATTGTGTAAATTTAGTGTAGAACAAACGCATCTTCATGCAACCTCTTTTAACTGACTTAACCCTTTTTCCAAAGAAGCGCTTTTAGTGCCTTTATAAATTATGACTTTAGAAAAAATTATAGGAAACGGGGCATTTGCTCGTAACGAGCATACGCTCCATTTCCAACACTGATTTCAATACAGTTCAAAAATTCATTTTTCGCTTTTATCTAAATTCTAATAACTTCAATTCCTTGTGGATAAGTCTAAAAATGGCTTGTGGAGTATAGGATCAACTCTCTTGTCCTGATGCAAAATTATCGTTCGCTGAAACTCTCGTCTTGTCCATTTGTAAGCGTCATCCAAATTGGTAAAAGGTAGGCATATATGTTTGCAATCTGTCAAAACGGTTGTTTCTTGATCCGGAGATTTCTTTAATTCTAGGGTTGAACACCTTTATTTTCCCCGAACCATTGCGTCATATGCAAACATCTAAGATACGGATGAGACGCCGAGTAACTCGGCGTCTCATCCGGATCAAAGCCGTTTGCGGCAAATAGTTTTGCCAAAAAAATAGGTTTATCCGTGAAGCTTAAAAATGAAGCAATCGATATATTGCGGATGCACAATATTGCTTCCGGCAGTGAAGGGATAAGTTCTAGGGATTACACCTCACTGATCCGACACTTTGTTATTCCAGGAACTACACCTCAGTGTTCTCATATTCTGCTGTTGTTGATCAGTCTTTGCGAACAGATCTGTGATGTCTACAAGCTCGACAAATCAGCCATACCGTCGGATTACAAAGACGTCGTCAACTTCTTCCACGAACTACTGCAGGTGAGAATCAATATTGAATTTCATGAATAATATACCGTAAACGATTTAGAATGATTTAGAGACCAAAGCAAACGCTCCTAAATAGATAAAGCAAAGTTAAAGTCCGCTGATTTCTCGTCTGCTTGATCTTTTAACTATGGTCGCGGTCGCGAGCGGCGTGATAAGGCTTCTAAACAAGAACTGCAAAAATAGTTATCACGCCAAAACAGAATATAGTAAAACTTGTCTAAACCGGACACTTTTATACAAAAACTGATTTATTATACATGCAGGAGGTTGCTTAATACAGACTTAAAGTAATACGAAAGCTACTACATTACTTTCTGACTTCATTAAGCTGAAACCTGTCTTAAGAACCACATTTTAGTAATATTTCCGGTTCAAAGAATGACCGGTTTAGAGTGGTTTTACTGTATTGCGAATGCGACATTTAGAGAACTGGTACTGCTTCCATTAAAAATGATATAATTACCATACAGATATCATGCTATTTAACGTATCAAAGGTGAAGCTCCTAAAAACATTCTATTTTACTGAACCTCTCTGAAAATGATACTTACAATTTATGTTCAGCAAAATGAAATTAAAGACTTTTTAGATGGGCAATGCCAAACTCAAGAGAAACTTAGAAAAACGTATCGTCTACATACAACAGAATTCGTTTTTGGAACAATGAATTTATGAACATTAAATTTTGAAATGCTTATTTCGTGACATTCGAATACAGATCAAGGAACATTTACTTACCGACTTAACTTTCGTATGTTCATCGTGTTATAAATTTGCAATTCTAAGTATTACAGATCTGTGTAATACAGTTGGATGTAAAAAAAATTATATCGGGCGTTGACGTTATTTGAATTTGTTTTTATTTAACTGTGAACCTGCTGCAAAATTGATTTGCCAAAAGTGCTGTTACGTGGTCTTGGAAGAAAACCGACGATTAATATTTCCATTGTATTTCAGACCGTCTCCAGTCAGTCCCGACCATTATTGATATACTTAGATTCAATAGACCAGTTGGCATCCTCTTTCGAGCCCTACAACTTTCGCTGGATGCCCCGGGAACTTCCACCCAACGTCAAAATAGTCATGTCACTCATTCCATCAGTATTCAATCTATTGAAACGCTTCTACGCTCACATCGGACAGAAGGACACAAACTCGGAGCCTATCCCTGTGTTAGGAGACCATTTTTGTATGGACATCATTAAGACTCGGCTTGAGGAGAAGAACAGAACCCTTACGGGCAATCAGAGCGAGGTGATTTCCAATCTGTTCACAAAATGCAGCCTACCTTTGTTTTCAAGGATTATGTTGGAGGAGGTTCTCACCTGGAAATCCTATACATCCATAACCTCTAACATGGTGTCCTCCACGCTTAAAGATGCACTGGACAGTTTCTTCCATCGTCTAGAACTAAACCATGGGTCACTACTTGTCCGCAACACGCTGGGGTATATCACTGCTGCAAAGAATGGCATTTCAGAAATAGAAATCCTAGATCTTCTTTCACTAGACGATGACGTACTGAATTCCATTTTTGTCTTTTGGCTGCCTCCTATACGGAGACTGCCTCCCTTTTTGTGGACCAGGCTACGGCTTGACCTGGATGTGTTCCTAGTCACACGGGACGACGGAGATGTTGAAGTTTTGACGTGGTATCATAGACTGTTTGCTGAGGTTGCTAGAGAGCGTTACCTCGGAGACGAAAACACCGAGGCACACATTCATTCCAATATGGCAGAATACTTCATTGGTATGTGGGCTGGCAAGCGTAAGTCATTCCGGTATAGTCGTTTTTTGAAGACCAGACTCGCCTTGACAACGGACGACGGCGACGAAGACCGAGGAGTTCCGCAACAACCACTAGTCTATGTGCAAGGCAAATCTGGTTCGCTGTACAACAAGAGAAAACTTGCAGAATTACCTTACCATTTGGTGAAGTGTAGAAACTATGAGACTTTACTGAACACATGTGTGTTCAACTATGGCTGGTTGTGGACGAAAATAACCGTTGCAGGGTTACAACTTCTCTTGGAAGACTTTGACCTCATCCAGCGCGTTTCAGATGATAACGAGGTCAGAGCGCTTTCGGATGCTTTACGAATTGCCGGACACACCTTAAACGATAACCCGGACTGTCTCAGCCTAGAAATCACGGGTAGACTGCTGGACCTGCTCGATTCTATGCCAAAGATTAAACAACTCTTCAAACAATGTGATGCCATTGGGAGGAAACATTCCGCAGTAGTATGCCCTCTCCAGCTGTACGAAGTGCCTATCAGTTCTCTAAATAAAACAATCGAAGGCATTGACGCAGACATTGGAGATGCCGTTTTGGTCAAACGTGATACTGAACTGATAAGCATGTCTCTAGATGGCAATGTCAGTAAGTGGGATGTTGAAAAAGGATCACTGATCACAGAAACTCAACTTCCAAAGTTGAAAACAATATCTTACCACGAAATGGGCGTATTCAAATCTAGAGACGAGAAGTATGTCGTCCTTGAAAGCCGACCTGCCAGTAAGATGATCTACACACTGGACACAGAGACGCTGCATGTCGTCAATGGCCACAAAATGACCAGTGTCACCCAAAACCACAGCATTAAGGTCGGTAAGAAATATGTTTGCATGGACAATGCTGTGTACAGTCTAAGGTCTGGAAAGAAAATTCATGACTTGAGCGCCTATCGAAAAATCACATCGTTTGTAGAAATTGCATTCACCGTTGATGAAAATCACATTTTGATAGGCGGTAACAAATTTGTTGAAATGTACACGATAGAGAAGGCCAAACGAGTGCTTCAGCTGGCGGTTCCACAAACCGTCAGTGCAATCAAGGTCACCTCAGACGGACGCTTGGCTATAGTCGGCCTCTCTGTTGACTGCACCATCAAGATTTATGACATCAACGTCGACACGCCAACATTCGGTCACGAGATCGTCACGTATGATCCTGACAAATCATTTCCGGATGTCAATTTGTCAGCAGACAGCTACGCAACATCAGAAATTTCCGAGATCTGTATTTCGAACAAGGGAGGCACATTTGTCTCCCTTGTCAAGCGCAAATATCCTGTTGTTTGGAGTCTGAAGAACATAAGCACGAAACCAAGGCTACTGCGATTACCAAAGGGCCCCGAAGATCTGCGGTACCTGTACGACATACGTTTCACAGCAGACGACAGGTATATCCTGGCTGCAGAGTTGTCCCCGAACATCACGATGTGGAATTCTGTCACAGGAGACATGGTCACTCAGTTTCGGGCAGATGCAAACAACACGCACGTACTGTTATTGTCCTCGCGGATTAACATGGCAGTCACGGTGCCACAAAATGGCTCAGTTATCAAAGTATGGGACCTTCATAAAGTATTAAAGATGGAAGAAGTGTCCACACGAAAGCCGCAGCCATATTCAGTACGTAGCCTCGCGTTCTCTAGTCAAAGCAACCTGGTGTTCGTTTCTCGTGTTCACCCGCCGAAAAGCAGCAAAGCTTATCATTACATAGACTATTTCCAGATCGAGGTTCTTGATCTCACTTCCGGCAAAACGGGTGTTTTACTTCCGTTTGATAAATACGGGTCTTTAGAAAACATCACAATTTCGAAAGACGCATCTGTGCTTGTGCTTGTGACTGCATCAGCAGAATCGACCTTTGTAACCATTCTCGATATGAACACGAAGGAACTGATATGTTCCCTTGACTTCGAGTATTACAAAGGCGCAAAGCTCTCCAGAACCGGAAATTACCTGTGCGTCTTCTTGGACAACGACCCTATTACGATCATCTACTCTCTACCTGACATGAAAGAAGTGTGCACAATCCGAGACTGCATGCGTGGCATATTCACAAAGAAAAACGCCTTTGTAGGGATAACGGACAATACTCTGATAATTAGGGAATCAATGGAAGAGGATGAAACACTCGAAATAGACCTGCCTGGTGACGTTATTTCCATTCATTATTGTGACGTCATCGAGTTGCTGCTCATTACGGTGGACAATGGCCACCAGGTAAATATATTTATTTATATTTTGAAATCGGTATGTAGGAAAGGAACTAATGTTGGAATATCCATATTGCCCAAGGCGTCTCCGACGCAGCGTCTAAACCTGAAGTGATTTATTTCTTACGCCTTTCAGATCTGTAGTCTTTCTTAAACGACCTAAAATGGAAAGGTAGGTCTAGCAGGCGATAGATATCTAATTATCTACACTTTGTCTATGTTTACATCGTCGACTCCTGTTCTCACAGATTAGGACTCGTATTTCTGCTTTAACCTTTTGGTGCTAGAAAATAGTAGGCGTCAATGTTTTTTATCAAATTTTCTAACGAAATCGATACATGTAAGAGTGATAATAATTAGATTTGGACTTTTCCAATTCCTCTATCAAAGAGCAAAGTTTTGTATTTCCATTTTTCCTATCATTGGAATAACTTACATGACTATTTAAATAGCAGTGCGACATGACTCTTACGTTTATCTTTTCTTGGTACCATACGGACAAGGTGACAATAACTGGACCATGAAAAAAACGGATATTCAGATATTCATCTTTATGCGTTTTACGGAAGAAACTATGATGACATCTGCAAACAGCTTGGATCCCAATGAGACGCCGTGTGACACGGCGTCTCATTGTGATCCATGCTGCTTGACGTTTTAGCAAAATGGAACTATAGAGAGTATATTTAAAAGAGAAATGGTCGGACTGTTAGGATGTGGTTTATAAGTAATCTCTGTGTGTTTATGTATGTTCACCTTTTTGTACATCACCAATTGCTTAAAAAATATAACTCGTTTTTGTATGTTACTATTTAATAAGGTTTCCACAACAGTATTCAAGGCGGAGGGGTTTGGCGTCATAGGTACGATGACTGACGTTAGCAGTAAAGGGGTTAGTGACGTCGCAGATGACGGCTCTGTTTGTATAGATGCAGAACTACAGGTGAGAATTTCAACAGTAAATTTCAAATATCGTTGGTTTTCTGCAAAAAAGCACGCACGTGATATTTTGGCGAATGATATTAGAATAAATCAAATCGGTGTTCTTATATTACCGCGTATGTGCCATTAGTGGGTACATTTGGTGTAGGCACTACAGTGGTTAATATAGTAGATATAATTACCTAACATAGCTACTGAATTCCAATAATGTGCCGTGTCCGCAAAAAGACGCATTTACCCGAATATGAATAAGGAAGTTTATTCCGGCAGCATTTACTTCCCTTGATTGTTAACAATTGATTATGTCACAACATACAATTGAATTCATATCCATGTTTTTGGCATATGATACAATTATACAGTATATATTAATTTGGAGTTGAGGTCAATATTACTTTTCCCAGGTCTGCAAAATTGTATATTAACCTCAATACCATTCTATATGTGTATCGTGTCGATCACTGATAAGGCAGTTCAAGCAGGAATAAGTCTTTGTTGATCACATTTAACCTTTATCATGCTACGAAAAGTGTCGAACATATTTAATCCGGCGGGTAAAGTCCGTATTTCTGCTTCAAACCTCAAACCCTACGATGTGACCATTTATTAGAATCGTCTCTAAGAGAATGGACGTAGGGTTTGAAGGAGAAAATAGGTTGAGATACTTAAATCATTTACAGTACATGGACCCCTAGATGAGCGGCTCATCGAAAGCATGAACACCCTATTAATTATTTACATGCATGTATCATATTAAGAAGGCATCTTAGCTTCAAATACGATTGTTCTTTCTTACATGACACCGATTTTGAAGATATCGGCATCAGGTGAAGTTTTAAAATATACGAATTTAACGATTAACAAAATTACATGTTGAGGTTTGTTCAAATATTCTTTTGTGTTTCAGGTATTTGAGCTGGAACGATGCAAGCGAGTGAAGCGTCTCCTACCGGACAAGAACAAGAGCGAAATTTCGTGCGTTCGACTATCCCAGGGTGGGGAACACGCCGTCTTTATCGACACTGTCCCCTCCCACAGCGTCAGAGTCTGCCGCGTCGCTGACAGTCAGACTATCGCTTCGTGCAGCCTGCACTGTGTCCCGGACATGATCGAGCTGGTTCCCGCGCTGAACGTCATCGTGGTCGTGAGCAAGGACAAGAAACTTCTCATTCTGTCACTCAAAGATTGCAGTAGAAACACCAAGTACGAAACAAGGGCGGAGCGCCTGGAAGCCATACTGGGCGTTTCCTCGTTCATGGACATTTCCGGTTTCGACTTTCCGCCCAAGGTGAAGAGCGTTCTAAAGGAAAACACGAAATCTCAGCAGATCAAGACGATGTCGCTAGACGCCAACCTGAATCTGGTGGGCATGAAACTCGATGGCTCGCTGCAAAACGGTCTGAAAAACGGCAAGCTGGAGGGTAAAAGCGGGTCGCGAAGTAGTTCCTGCGCAATTCTGTGATTTAACCTAAAGCGCGGAGAAAAAGTGGCGTCTGAGGGACGAAGTTTAAAAAGGATTAAGCTATGAATTTGTTCAAGAATTGAGAATAGAATTGGTAGACAAGAAAAGGTTATGTATTGACTGTGATATAGTTACGTTTAATCATTTTCCTCCACATGCTATTGGGCCGACGTCACGCGAAAAGGGGAACTTGGGACATATAAAAAAGCGCTGACTCAGCTCTTTTTTCAGCGCTATTGTTCAAGCATCTAGTCACGAATTTTACTATTTGTATTCATTTGAAGGTATAATATGATGTTCTCTAAGATTGCAAACAGTGCAGACCTTGACCAGCCGCCACGTCAGTGACGTGGCGGTTGATCTGGGGCTTCACTGTTTGCTATGTCCGAGTGCCCCTTTTCGCGTGACGTGGCCCATTTGTAGACTTAGTCACAAGTAAACGATCCGATAAAGAGTGTGAAAATCAAGGCATAACAAAAATGGCGTTTTTGAATTATATTTATTAGAATGTAGGAAATGTAGTATTCGCTCGTCACGAGAAAATGCTACATTTCCTACATTATTTCCAATGGACCTCTGCTACAGAGAAACTAAACAGGTGCTTCTTTGTTGGACAGGGTTAAATCTGAAAATGGCCAGCACTCTAGATTAAACAGTTTCAAATCGATTCGAAGCGACTTTGTCTCAACACCCATGCATGTGAATGTTAAACTGTTGTAGACTCGTTTGAATGTGATATTGTTATTTTATTTATTATTTATAATTTATATGGTCCACGTGGTAAATCGGTAACCTCCCATTTCGTATAATCATCATTTCGTCTACAGTGTATTGTCCCATTTCGTATACACCCTTATTCCCATTTCGTCTACTGTTCAAAAAAGGTAAACAGCATAACCTGAGGTTTACTGTGTCCTTAACTGGTCAGATATGTGTCAAATATACTTTAGGGTCATTAACCTGGCCGGACCCTAAGTCCTAGTAGTTAAAACTGGTGGTTGTGGTCTAAGTGTAGACGAAATGGCATCGGGGTGTAGACGAAATGGGACAAATTGCAAAAGGAGTAGACGAAATGGGAATAAACCGGTAAATTTATGAACACGAAGATAGTGTTTACACATGTTGACAACCCCTATACGACCATTAGATGTAGGTGCATCAAACCGGATAGACAGATGTTCAGCAGCGTTGCACCTTTCGAATGCTCTTTTATCACAACGCTGGTCATGTAGCTGCTAAATGTTTGTATTTATATTATTAATAGAACATATAATTACAATATGATTTAAACCAATAGGATGTGAGAAACTATTGCAGACCCAGATCAGGCCGCTTATCGGGATCTCCACAATTTGCTCTTAAAGGCGTTTGCGGCAGTAAATGTGATATTTTCCTAAATAATAGATTTTGTTTAAACTTTGTAGTTTGAAAGACAATACAAATAATTGTTGAATTATGAAATAAAAAATAGGGGTCACAGATATTTTTAAGGCTTTATTGACTCTTTTCCATGTGACAATTAACACTTTCCTACGGTTAGAACCATATAGAGCCATTTACCATGACACTCATAAAAACGATTAATAAAAAGCAATGTGAAAAATGCATATGCATTTTTCACATTGCATTTATTTAATCAAGTAACAAGTAACAAATAAGTATACACAATAATTAAAACAAGTTAAACATGTGTGAAATGCTCGTACACCGGTGAAATGTAACTCGCGCGAGAGCCGTGATTTTGTAACTGCTGCAAACGCCTTTAAGTTCTATCATCATTTTGAACTCTTCACATTGTACAATCAAACCTGTACTGAGCGGCCTCGTGGTCTTTAAGACAGATGGACGTTTAATGCAGAATGAAGTATTGCAGAAAGCTCTCTTAATTGCTGTCTGCAATACTTTCATTCTGAGCAAAGCGACCACCTGCCATTAATAATCAATATGATACCTGATTTGATGGTCTTTATAGACAGATTTGACTGCACTTATAATGGCAGGGACTAGATTTTAGGATTGTACCGCTTATTCCTTGGGTTGTCAGGGTGACCATAACTGGACCATACAAAATCCGGATCACCTTTATGCGTGCTACAGAAGAAACTATGATGAAATTTGCAAGCAGCATGGGTCACAATGAGACGCCGTGTAAC
>JAULCE010391614.1:0-10084 GCA_032359355.1 Macoma nasuta | reverse complement strand
ATTGTGAGCAAACAATGCGAGCATATCTATTAACCCTTTTCTCCCTAGAAGCGCCCTTTTGCGCCTCTGTAACTGAAAACAATTAAAAAAAACATTGTATGAAATTATGCATTTGCTCGTAACAAGCAAATACTCCATATCCTACAATAATATCAATACAATCCAAATGTGATATTTAACCTATGCCTTGATACTCATACTTTGCATCATATTTTTCCGCTCGGTTAAGTCTTAAAAATAGTCTTTGCAGTAAGGGTTAACTCTTTCGGCGCCATATTTAAAATTGTCGGTTTGGACTATTTTCAAATAAAATATATAAGCGGAATAAATCTCAGAGACGATTAAATATTTGTTGTATATTCAGACGCCGCCTTGTAAGGCGGCATCAGATCTGGGACTGCACTATTTTCAATGGCGCATTTAGGCGACCTCGTCGGTAAAAGAGTTAAACAATGGAAAAAACGAAAAATATTTTCGTGTGTAAAATTCTTCTTACGAGAAGAGATAATGTGCTTTCCTCCTCGGACAATGATCGCGTGGCATGACAATGGTGTCATTTGCATACCAGACGTTTGATACCGGATAACAGTAAATACGCCACTTGTAACGGCAGTACTACGCACATGATCTGCAAATCTCTGACGAACGGTTTGAATAATATCAGAACATTATCTGCCAAATAGGTCACAAAGGATCGTTGTCTTGTGTAAGAAATAGACCCACACAGAACAAAATTACCTCCAGTCATGAATTCGTCAGAATTCTACAGCGTAGGGAACCAGTTCCGAAGATCCATATTGAATAGAAATGTGCAATAAATTCATGTTGTTTCAGTAGACAGTTTGAACCAGGCTAGATGTCACAGACTATGTCTATATAGTCGTACCTCATTATCATAATTCGATGACAATTTATTATTAGTTCAAATATCCAATTGTTTGGATAATATAATAATCCCAAACTTTCAACAAATTATCCACAATGCAAAACTATGATTTGGTTTTCGTTCACATTTAAGTTACGATTAAAGCATCAATTCGACATTACGGAATTCAAGATATCTAGATTCGCCTGTTTAGTGTATATTGTGTAAATTTCTTATTTGAAAGTGTCCGTTATACTTTAAACTAACATACACACTGTATGGATTCCGATCAAGACCCACTGGCGTTTCACATGATCTCTGAACGAACTGTTCGATATATTATTTTGTTTTAATTGAAATTTTTTATATAAGATCTGCAGACTGATCAAGACAAGAAAACAAAAGCTGAATGTAAAGTGGATATTTTGTTTGAATTTCCATTCAAATATACAATAGTAGATTATGGTGCGTGATACTGTACACATATAGAACTGACATCATCAGATCGAAGTAATATATCGAGAAATAAAAGCTCTAAAAAGGAGTTATATAAAATTATTTAACTTATGGCTACATGATCAGCACACCATCTAAATTTAATATAGAATCTACGTATGTTGTTTTCCAATGTTTCTTTATAAATCAATCATAATAATCTTGAAAATTCTTTATCTGTCAGAGAACCAATGTTGTATTTCTTGTAATGAACTTGTTTTACTATAAACAATGTGATCGTTAAGAGAAATTGCTTCTTTTCCTAAAATATATTCAATACAATTTAAAGAATTATCTTTTGTCTAGATATTCATCCTGTTCATCAAATCATATCCTTGTGGGCAAATCTAAGCATAGCGTGTGGAGGAAAGGTTAAATCTTCATCTAAGCACGACGTAGCAGATATTAACATCGTTTAGAACATAGCATGAACAAGATATTGGAGGTTGGCGAACTTTGAACGGGTATCTTGATAAGATAGCATTGCATGACGGAAATTGACATATAAACATGTCAGTTGTCGCACATTAATGTCAAGAAACTCTATCAAATATTTGCTACGCTATGTTACACTCTATATTAAGCACAGTGGAGTGTCAATAACAGCTACGAATAGTACGAAAAGTAAAGATGACCGACACTAGAGGTGAACTAATTATTCCGTAACAGACGATTTAATTGTGATGCAACACTATTGCAAAAAGTAAGATTAAACTCAAACAGTCGACATATTGTAGCGTGAAACTTATTTATTAGTGCTAGTTGAAGCGGTAACTTTAAGTAGATACATATTTTGCGCGTATATCCCCCTCTATGATCTAACATGCACAGCCATATTGTATCCAGTTTTAGTAAATGACTATTTTATCACACCTGGCAAATGTATTGATATAGTATTTTGAATGCATTGCATAGCGATACGACGATATCATATACTGTTTGTTATTTCACAGAAGCTCTTCATGTGTGTTATTATTTATCAGAGCGCGTTTCAGAAGGTCCTAAAAATAAAAAGTTATCATGATAAAATGCGTTTAGTTCAGATGGCATCGGAAAATCATTAATACTGTCACACCATAAAACACATTGTAAGGGATTGTAATACCGTATTTACTAAAAGTTTAAGACCAGTATCATATGTACACAGAGTGTAGACCCTGATCAGGCTGCCCCATCTGGAGCAGTCTGGTCAGGGTCTACACTATTTTCTTTCTCTATCAGTCAATTTTGAACACATCATTATATCGTAATATATACTCATCCCGTTTTTAAGTTAATTAAAACAATCATCGCTGTGGCGGATAACTGAAGTTATTATGGTACGACCCGTACCAATGTGTTGATGATATGACTAATCCGTATCAAACTGCATGCGCTGAATGCTGGCCGACTGGATAGTGCCTGACTTAATGAAAATAATGGGATACTTTTCCTCATATCAAATAGTAGGGATTATTTTAATAAGTGAGATAAGCTATATGTGTATTGAACGTTACATGTACAGTCTGTTCTTGTTAATTCGAACTCCTTCAAGTCGTATCTAAACTAAAATATTAACTATGTTTTTGCTATGTTGATACGTGATCTGGTTGTCACTAATTTCTGAAAGCAAGTTAAAGACCACTTTGGAGTAGAAAAAGTTAATTTTCATATTATTAATTTTAGTCATTTGATATAACAATGGTAAGAATTCATGATTTCTCAAGTAACGTGATAGTGACCGTGCTCTGCAAACAGTTTGGAGCCATATATACCGCCAAGTAACTCAACATCTGACATAAACGTCATAACAGCGAACATCTTATTTATTTATTTTAAAAAAAACACCAGAAAAAAAATGTCGATTCGTATTTGTTGCATTGAGTTAGCGGTTCGTAAGCGTTTAGATGGGGAAAACATGATGGCTCGTTAATCCCGAAATCGTTAATCCGGAAATCTGGTTTATGCAGACTATTTACTATGCATCACTGTACATAGCGTTTGTGTCTCACAGTAATAACTCCATTCGTTCTGCAGCTAGACGCGCCACCGCCATTCACAGCTAGTCCTGTAATTGCCTCTCCGGAGGAACCTTACTTACAGGACAAACATACACTTCATTAACATATCAAGAACCGGCAATCGGAAGCCGACAGAGTTCAGACCACAATTAAGACATTCTCCTAGGAGAAATCACAGCTTCACCGCAATAGTATAGATCAAGTGAAAGGTTTTTTATTCCGACTGTGTTCATGTGCAAGTCTAGTTAATAACCTTCTGATATATTGTTGAATGTAGGTAGTTTAAAGGTGTTCAATCGAACTTGGATATACTACATGTAAATTGTCGAAACTATATTTAAAACTGCAAGTATGCGAACTATTTCGTTGTACCGAACTATCCAGCAAACCAGACGCCACTCGCTATGTCAAAGTCGATTGGAATATTTGTATTGGTTCGAATTACCCGATGTTGGAATTGTATTCGAACTTCCGGTAATTCGTACTAATAAAAAAAATCTTCCCAACTGACACGCTATGTTTTGGTGATGGTTTTAGTTTCGATTAAAACATGACTTCGAAGACAATCTTTTACTCTGAGTTGCGATATATTAATAACAATATCGTTCTGAAATTACATGCAAGCACCTTTAAGTATGAATTGTGGGAAAATTGTCCCTTATCGGGTCATTCGCGACTTTAGGCCGCGATGGTTACTTTTAAAACAACTTGAATATAGATCAGCCTCCGAGTAACTTTGCGTTAAAAAAACACAATCTGTTTGACACCTAGTTCCACAGACTTCGAAAACAAAATGAACAAAGTTTGAATGTCAATCAAACCAAATTTCAAGTAGACGTCAATTTTCGCAGCGATATAATCGTTAATAGACATGACGTCGCTTCTATCGACATTAGATTATACAAGTTGCAGCGTCATGATCCGTCCAGTAATTAAGGAACCGTGTTGTAATATTAACCCGGTGATGAACTCCGAACTTCCATAGATAGAAACAGATAAAACTATAACTGAATATCGCGAAAGTGTTCACATTACCATTTTGCACAGCTGGGGTCTATAGTGTATCTTTACGAGACTAAGTGTACGTATTTACTAAAATAAAATTATATAGAGTTATAGTGATCGTTTTCTCGATGGTTCACTATGAACCGGGATCATTAGTACATTGAAAATCTAAAATACTACTGGTTTTTGATCCCTTAACAGGGGGCCTAAATGCATTGAATTTAGAATAGACAAAGCGAAAAAAAGTATCAGTCCGTATCTTCTATTAAGGGTGCATCAAAATGAAAGGAACAGATTTGTATGTAAACAAAATTCGAACTAATAACAATACTCCCCGACGACTTGGACGAGGGGCGACTGTATAAAACTTAGATTCTTGAGTAGATAAATTAGAGATCGACATTGCTATAATTCAGCTTAATTGTTTTCCGATATAGACGACAGCACTTTGCAAGCTAGATCATTTGATTTAATTTCTTCAATATGTATTTATATGGCGTGTTTAAATTGATAATTGTACAATATGATGTTTTATCATATGATTAAATTTAATGTAAGTGCTGTTTTACAGACTTTGCTACATGAAACGATGAAGGATACATTTTGGGCAAAAGGAACATATTTTTTGTGAAATGTTTGGAAAAGAAGCATTTGTTCTTTTTAAGCAAATCTCCAATAACAACAACGTTTTCAACAATCGCCTACTACAAAGGCACCACAAAGGCGATTCTATTGAGTAAATTGTATCCCTTGTTTCGTGGTTCATACTGTTGCAATGACACGGACAGTTGATATATTATACACGTCCAATCGTTAGCATCATGTTTAATATAGTATATATATAGCATCAAAAAGACACAGCGAAACAACAAATATAAGCTTGATAAAAACAAATGACCATATTAAGGATGATGTCCTATTAACGTATTTCTCTATATGGAGCCATAAGTATCATGTTTAATATAGTATATAAATTTCATCAAAAGACACAGCGTAACAAAAAACATAAGCTTGATAGATTTAGATGGCTTATGGCAGCCTCTTGCGAGCTTGATCATATGACATCTGAGATCTCATTAACATACACGACGCTTGATATAAGTTAACCGTCTACGCATCCTATTCGACTGCTGTTTCATTAATACTAGATTTTCCAGCAGACCATTATGATTTGTGACATAGTGATTTCGGTTTACCTTTATGCAAACCGCAGCTTCTTCACCAAACTCTATGGAATGACCACTCATTCGAATCGTCTTTCTAAAACGATTCTAATGAGTGGTCACTCCATAGTGTTGACTGAAGAAATCAGGATATAAGCATTTTAAATACGCACGTTATCTGGAGCTCTGAAACCGGAATACATTATTGACTACTGGAATAAGGCGTATGCGATCAGTTACGCCTCATTACGTTACACATTGTGTCGGCTATATTCTATTTCATTTGCAGTATTTATCCTACATTTATTCTGTCATGGAAACTGAGGCATTAGTGTTGACAAATATCTCACTGCTCACATGATCAGTTAGCTCAACGACAACACTGCATGTTTCATTTGTTTTCTTTTCATATAATACATAACTGGTTGGGCTTTGTTTGTTTGGCAAGTGTCCGAATTCTTAGAGTAAAAACGACGGTTTTATTAATTTGGGAATTTTATAATAACAGGTTTTAACATTCGACATATTAAAATCTACTAGTAAAATGATTCAATATGGTTCAATGCAGTATTTGGTTTGGTTTTGTTGTTTACGTCCGTTTCTGCCAACTTTGGGCTAATTGGACGTCCCAGAGAGAGGTAAGCGGATACAGAGGAGCCCGGGCAACGCCCTACTCGTTTTGCAGAAGCGGTTCAATGCAGTATGTTCAGTAACTTTAACTATTTTAGGCATCTAAAGACATGAAAGAATGTCTACTGTAAGAAAAATACCAAATTTGAATTAACACGTATTTAAAGATACTGTGGGAAATTTATGAGCAAATGATCCGTTTCCCACAATGTATTAAAATGTCGTCTGTTATTGAGGCGTAAAAAAAGCATATATGGAGTGAATGGTAAAAACAACTATTGTATGATAAACCATGATTTCTATTGAAAATGACGCCAATTTATAGTTGATCAATGCTAGCTTTCTTTAATTGTTGACGATATATCATGCACTGCAAACACATATTAAATAAAAATATTATATCTATTCTAAAATAATACAAGATGTACCAAAGGTCATATGTGTGTGTTCTATTGAACTAATGAACTCGCTCAGACGTCATAATTTAATCAGATTCTGTGATGGAAGTTGAAAGGATTCAGTATTTTTGTTGATCATCCATCACTTGTGTTTATTTGTTTTTTTCCATACGGTTATCATCAGAGGCTTCAAAGCAATCAGTAAATAAACATTACAAGTCATTTGAATGATGGTGCTGAAAAACATACAATATTTGGTGTCACGTGATGTATAAGCTGTGGAAAAAGAAACACGTACATGTACTTGTAATTTAAATGTACTTTTATGATTATATGAACATCATAAATCTTAAGAACTTTGATACCATACAGAAATATTCTAATTACCAACTAAAAACTTGGTTCAAGCTACAATTCAAAAGAGGCATTTTGAAATCGTCCGGAGTGCATGCTCGTTAATGCTGGTATTTTTTGCATAACGTCCTTGATAACAGGGAAATCTCTCAGTTTTCATACTTCCTACATGACTTGTAGTTAAGTGATCAGCTTTATTTCTTTTTGATGTTATACGTATGTTTGTACAACCTAAAACAAGGTTGATATGTTTTCCATTTTTTTGACAAAACGCTTTTTCTTTTTATTTGCGTGACCAATAATAATGACACATACATTACACACATTCAATCTAACCAATAATGTTTGACTTTACACTTTTATTACAAAAACAGGTTTTACCCTTTAATCCGGAGAGGCGCACTTCAGCGTCTCTGTAGAAAAGAGCTATTGAAAATATTGTTGGGTATGAAGCATTTGTTCGCCACAACCAAACATTCCATTTTCTACTATATTGTATATAAAGTTCAACAATAGATCTACAAAAGTAGAATGGAGATGTATCGTGTACTACCACGCTACCATACATGTTGTCTGTGCTCCATCACCGCTAATACAGTTATCTATTTTCCTTTTCATAAAGTAATCATTTCATTACATAACTATATTGAACATTTTCCATTTTGGATGCCTCGTTAAAGAAAGTTATGGTCCAATATCCCGGCAAAATATAGTCCAATGCCGTGCACAATAGACATGTGCAATGAAGTTTGAACTATCGCATTGCATGCTTGCAAAAACAATAAATTTGTTGCATAGAGAATTTGCATATAATCATTCTATTTTTACAAAGCAGATGCAAACGTATCGCTTTTCTGTAAGTTTAAGTGTATTGTATACACTTTTGATAAAAAGGGTATATTAAACTAGCAACGTTCTTGTGGAAAATGAGAAAATACAGCATGTGAACACGTTTTCTCAAGAGAGCATTGAAACTCTAACATGCTTTTATAGAACAACCATCTAAATCGTTTCTTACACCCAAATCCCTAAATAAGATTCGAGACATTGTAAACATGCAATCGAAAAAACATTCACGCAACGACGTTGTAAACATGATCATTTCTCTCGCTCATTGTCTCTAAGGGTAGGTTATCGTTTAATACACTCCAATCCCTAAAAAAGATTCGAGACATTGTAAACATGCGATCGGAAAATTCACGCAACAACGTGGTAAACATGATAATTTGTTTCGTTCATTGTCTCTAAGGTTAGGTAATCGTTGAGTACACTCCAATCCCTAAAGAAGTTACTCGGCGTCTGATCCGGGGCTAAGCTGATTGACGTTATCAGTATGGTCGTGATCGGCAGCATAAGGGCTAATTGTTGTCCGCCAAGCAGGTGTTAACCCTTACTTTTATAATATTCGTATTTAATCTTATTTCTTGACAAAAACGTCTGATTTCTGGGCTTATCATTCAACGAAACGGCAATCGATGTATTGAGTGAACTTTCGACCCTTAAATTAAAAGTATATGTTAAAACAAAAGCAATAAATAGACAAAAGAATCCTCTCTTAGAAAAGAACTTACGTTTATATGGCATTTTTTGTCATTGAGATAACAGATGTCAATAAAGTTGAAGCGATCAATGAACCTTTGGCTCTACGTAGTTTAATCTTTTGGTAATTTCAAACCACAACAGTGCCGCCAGAATTATAGTCAACAACTTCTTTTGATTACGATTGTTTGTAACCCTAACCGCGTTGAAAAAATTGTCGTCTTCTTCAATTCTGAACGTATTACGATTTCGTTGAACATTTGTATAGATTCAGTGTCAAACAGCTTAGTGCCAGATCAAAAGCCTAGTTACTTGATATCTGGTCTTAATTCAAGTAGTTCGCAAAAGCAAAGGCAACATTCAGAAAAATCTGGATAAGGAATAAAATGAACTTTAAGTTTATGATTTTAAATAGTCGGGCGAAAAATTTGAAAAATTATGCAAAAGGAAACTGCCATATTTTGAACTGTATTGACTACATTGTAGGAACTTGAGCATTTGCTCGTTTATGAACAAATGCTCCATTTCCTATAATGTTTTCAATAACCACCAGGTACAGAGGCGCTAAATGCGCTTCTGTGGAGGAAAGGGTTAAAATACAGGTGGACACCCTTATAGTAAACTAACTTTTTATGTTGTTTGCTTAGTATAACGTAAAATGAATTCCCCGATTTCTTCATTCAATGTATATGAACAAAAACATTTTGGATAAACATTTACCGAATTAAATACTACATTTCCCTGATGTTCGTTATAAGAGTTTTCCATTGTATAAAAAGTTTAGATAATTTATTAATTTTTCGATCTAAATCCGCTATCGACGCGTTCGTCAAGATCATAGATAAATGTTGAGACCAACCAAACTGATGGTATCCACATGAAAATAATCTGTTGACAATATGCAAATGCAAAGTGCCATTTTTGAATTGTATTGAAATAATTGTAGGAAATTGAACATTTGCTCGTTACAAGCAAATGATCCATTTCCTACAATAATTTATTTGGTCATCCGTTACAGAGGCACTAAAAGGCGTTTGTGTGGAGGAAAGGGTTAAAGTACTAATGTAAGTGGTATTCAATATGATTTACGATTGTAAAGAAGGTATATTTGCTGTCTACAATAAATCCTGATATAGGATTAAACAAAACAGGAATCATCATCGCTTAGATATCAAAACAGTCTTATGGAGATGCAGCTGTGCTTCTTTTTCCAACAGAGGAACATAGACTGACATGGTATAATATACTGCACTTTATAGCTTTTTAGCTCTAGACTAATTACTATTTAATCTTGGAAAAACAATACCATTTTGTCTTATTACACTCGCATATTGCGATTGTCTAATGCAGCAGAAAGCCGATGTAATCTTTGAACGTGATATTAGGAATAATGGAAACTTGATCTTACGCGGGAACTTGTATGTATTTATCGTTGTATACTGGCCTCGCAAGCAACTGTTGCATAGCAAAACAAGTTTTGTATTATTATTGAATGTTTTGAGAACGACTGAATAGAAGAAATTCGTCGCTGAAGTTTGCTGCGTACGACCTCGCACGGAGCCAAGTAGCGTTCGTTCGTGATAGAGCGCAGTTAGAAACATTTGCCTGCGATTCGTTTATGAGGGAAACAGATTC
>JAULCE010391392.1:0-10085 GCA_032359355.1 Macoma nasuta | reverse complement strand
CGGCGTCTGATCTGGGATTTCACTATTTTGCAACAAATTTTAGTCCCGTATTAACAGTTTCGGAATATACAACAAATGTCTAATCGTCTCTGTGATTTCTTCCGCTTAAATATTTTATTTGAAAATAGTCCCAACCGACAATTTTAAATCTGGCGCCGAAAGAGTTAAGCGACATCGGCGAAATGAGAGACAATATTAATGAGCGTTGTTGACACTGGAGTGTTGATCAATACCGTCGCGTCTCTAAATCGGCGTCTGCTCAAGGTATGATAAGTTTGAAAGATTGAAAGTGTTTTATTCAATAATATACAAAATGTCACCAAAATATGAGGACAACATACAATACATCTAGACGGACAAGTTAATGTTTTTTTTAAAAGAAACAACTGATATAAAATGTTTAGTCAACAGTAGTCTTTCTTCATTCCCTAAACATACAGTCAACCCTGCCATTGAGCAGCCTCGAATTAGATATCTACGTGACTATATATGATATCTCTTTTGAGAGCTTTTTGTTTTCCATTTATTCTGCATTCAGTGGCCACCTGTCTTTTATGATCACAACGACCTCGGATTTTACAGGCCATTCAGTACAGGTTTGTAGTTTATTCCATGTCAAGACACACTAATTTCAACACGTCAACTGATGAAGCTAAACACTAAATAAATAATTTTACCTCTAAGACCGCTACCCGCGACAAAGGTGTTATTTCAAAACAACTTTGATTCGAATCAGACGCCAAATGACTCGAACTCAGGGTGTTTGACTACCAGACAACTATTACTCCAAAAAGGTTGAACCAGACAATGTTTTGAGATAAAACAGACGACAATAAGAGCAGAAGACAATTCTGACATTTTGTTTAACCCTTATTAGTGATATCGTCAACCCTGATCAGACGCCGAGTAACCCGGCATCGTATCCGGATCCAAACTGTTGGGCACTCGGGCAACACTTTCATCTAATTTCAAGAGAACGGAAAAGATTAAACGACCAAGCAGACGAGCATTAAGACTATATTTTCGGCGGCAGTATAAGGGTTAAAGTCAACACAAAAAGTTTGTTCACCATTTTAACGATTGCGACAAATTATTCTCAAAGTCCCGTACGGCCCTGGGATTCCAAAGTTGCATAAAGAACGAGTTCACAGCTCATCCATGTGTACACGCCAGAAAGAGTATAAGCTTGATACTAATATCTGAACATCACCTGCTTTTTAAACATTGATTGGGCGAATCTTAAGCACACGATCGTTTTTGTATGCTTACATAAAGTTGTTTTAATATTCTAATTAATCAATCTTATCAATCCTTCACGTCGAAGATGAAGACAATACGGCTAAAAAGTTAAGATTCAATATCCAAAATGCGACCGCTGATAATATTTATTGCACTGAACATTTCCTTTGTACTATTCTAATCTGTCATAGGGAGTGAAATTGAACTGTCAATGAAAGTCATGGATACTTGTTGAATTTATCACGTTCTATTGACTCATACAAATCAATAATGAAACATTTACCCTTTAATCTGTCGCCAAACAATAGTCCGCTAAATTATCGCCAGCTTGATTTTTACCCTTGTTCGATTATCTAGAAATTTAGTTAAAATATTGCTCAAATGTCAAACAGCTTGGATCCGGAATAGACGTGGAGTCACTCGGCGTCTGATCCGGGTCCAAGCTAGTTGACGTCATTCCTATGGTTGCGATTGGCGTTAAAGCTTTTATTTCCTACAATGACAACATGACAGTGTCCTTGTGCCAAGATTTTCACATTTTACATCCGATGCTTTCCTCGTGGTTTGATTAATCTTAACATACCTCTTGGATAAAAGCGTTAAAGCATTGACTGCAGTTCTAACAAAATTTATCAAACAATATAAAAATGATGTTTACTTGACGTTGCCCACGTACACCGATCAATGTCAATTCGAAGCCATCGTTGTCATTTTTAAGTAACTGAAATTTAAAATAAATTGACAAAGTTTGTTCAAAGCAAAGGATTATGATTAAAATCATTTCTATGCCTTTAAATGTCTAAGTTCGACGTTTTCTATTATATTTGGCGAACGTCTCTAGACAAAAGAAAATCGAACCAGACCTGGTGCTGCCATATTGGACCACCAATTTAAAGCTTCAAAGAACACAAGCTTTAAGGTAATAAAGTTTCATCAAGTGTTAGCTATTATAATTACACAGCAGGCAAGGATAAAAAACAGAACCAAGTTTCACTGAAATATTTCAGATTCTGCGTTTATACCATTTCATGTGGTTGAAATAGCTTAAAGACGTATCCGCATCGTAAGGCTCAGTTATATTATTTTTACCACGCCAACAACACGTAATTTGATAGTTTATTCCCACTTCGATCATATCAGCGTGTAAAGGACATTCAACAGGCTATTAACAGATTGATTGACTGTTTTATCCAAATTCAGACTAATAGCATTCCTGTTACTGTATGAGCGTCTTATGTTACATCTGAAATTGTTTGAATTATTGTCTGATATTCTTAGATTTTATCCATATGATTAATAGTTTGTCTCGCAACCGAAGTTATTTGAAGAAAACAAACACCTTAACATATGCGTTCAATGCACTTATCACTTCTATTTTAGATTGTTTTGTCTGTAGCCATTTTTTGTTAATAGTTTAGCGAAATGACACAAAACTAAGACAAAAACAGTATGGGATATCAAATCATTCATCGACCGTGTACTGTCTTTTTTAAAAAATACACTTAAAAAAGCATATTTAAAGAAAACAAAGAATCTAAATGTAAATTCTTACTATCGTGTCACAATATATTCGTTCTTATAATGTTATTATACGATGTAAATCATTGAATTTAAATTTTCTGTTCTGTCTTCAACCACTACGGATTATAAATTCAAGCATGCAAGCAAATTGAGTTTTGTCTACTACAACACGATTCGGCATTCATCAATACATGCCATAGACGTGTTTCGGTGATTCTGTGGGAGAGGGGATATCATTGAGTTCTAATGTTTGACATGTTCACGGAAACGAATCAATGCCATACTTGATATTAATGATTTATAACAAATTGTGTGTTTATCTACATCACGTTATTAGTCAGAAGCTTATCTTATTTACATACAATAATTGAAAATCTTAGGGAACTAGACGAGAATGTGCATTCTTAAATCATACAGTTAATACTTTTAACTTGCATATGAACTTCATAAATATGAGGATGAATACTAGTCTGATAAAATGTTTCATCCCCTTTTCTTTTGCAACAATGACGTTGCTGCATTTCAACAAATTTTTACATAATCTAATAACATAAACCATTTGACTATTTTCTGATTATGCTACTTGAACTCTCAACAACGAAAAAGTCTAATGAATAGGCTGAATATATAAGTTAAATAATATCTGCTATAGCGACATTAAAATGCATATCTACGGTGAAATGACAAATTGTGGAAATATTACTCACATGTAAATGCATGAATCTGGAGCAAATAATAAACGACAACTTTGAAGTATAATTTCAACAATTTGATCTTTTCGAAATCAACTACACATCTAGGCCATATTCGCGTGTAATAGGCATTACGATGAATGTTTTTATTGAAATCGAAAGAATTGGAACTGCAAACTACTAGTCTTAGTAGCTAGCACATGTCGATATTTGCAGCATCATTTAATTTTTTCGCTGCCGGTTTAAAACTAACATGTACGACAAGTTTCAGATCCAATATGTTTACGAAAAAAAAACATATAAAATTAAGAATTATTTTCCCGATAGCTCTAGAATTCGACTGATTTATATGGCAAAAAGTGAAGTGTTGAGACGCATTGGAAAGGTTGCATCTGCTATTTGACTTCACTATTTGCAATAGTTCCATTTGGCGATATTGGCAGTGAAAGTGTTAAGTCTGATGCAGACATAGGTTGTACGCGCATAACTAAAAATATCTTAATTTTGGTTCTCCTGTCGTTAACAAAGCTAGCTACAGATTGTAATTCAAAATCGCATCTCCACCAAACCCTAATTGTCCTGTACATCCTATGAAATATATTCAAAAAAATTGTTTCTTTCGACTAGAGCTAAGCAATCACACTTTTAGACTTCAGATGACCCTGTCTAAATGTGTTAACAATTAACTCTTCGATCAAGCTGTGCCTTGACACAGGCGTCATCTTATTTAACCTCTATGTCTCTAAATGATCACATTACACTTTTGGTCTCTACGCAATCGTTAATCATGTACACTGTAGATATGCATTTTGACGCCTCTATAACAGATGCAATTTTAACACATTGAGGGACCATTTATACGTCACGACCAAAATTTGATGTTCCATTAATTATTTCATAAACAATTCAAAAATGGCATTGTCCTCTTGCTTATATATTCAACCTTTTCATTAGACTATTTCTTTGTTGAAAGTTCAAGTAGCATATGCAAAACATAGTTAAATGGTTTATGTAATTAGATTATGTAACAATTTATTGAAATGCAGCAACGCATTGTTCCGAAAGAATAGGGGATGACACATTTTATCAGACTGGTATTTACCCTCATATTTATGAAGTGCAAATGTGAGTTTTTAGTATTAACTGTATGATTTAAGAATGCACATTCTCGTCTAGTTCCCTAAGATTTGCAATTATTCTATGTTAATAAGACTATTAACGTGATGTTGATAAACGAGCAATTGATAATAAATCATTAATATCAAGTATGCCATTGTTTCGTTTCCGTGAACATGTCAAAAACAGTATGGGATATTACATCATTTATCGACCGTGTACTGTTTGTTATAAAAATTACACTTTATAAAAACATATTCAAAGAAAACAAATAATCTAAATGTAAATTCTTACTGTCGTGTCACAATATATTCGTTCTTATAATGTAAGTAAGTATACGATGTAAATCATGGAATTTAAATTTTCTGTCTGTCTTAAACCATTACGGATTATAAATACAAGCATGCAAGCAAATTGAGTTTCTTCTACTACAACACGGTTTGGCATTCATCAATACATGCCGTAGACATATTTCGGTGGTTCTGTGGGAGAGGGGATCTCATTGAGTACTTACATGTAAATTCATGGATATAGTGCAGATAATAAACGACAACTTTGAAGTATAATTTCCATAATTTGTTCTTTTCGAAATCAACAACATATCTAGGCCATACTCGCGTGTAATAGGCATTGCGATGAATGTTTTTTTTCAAATCGAAAGAATGGGAATAAGACTTTTTCCCGAACTCTAGAATTCGACTGATATATATGGCAAAAAGTGAAGTATTGAAACGACGTGTTGGAAAGGTTGCGGCTGATATTTGACTTCACCATTTGCAATAGTGCCATTTGGCGATATTGAAAGTGAAAGTGTTAAGTCTGATGCAGACATAGGTTGTACGCGCAAAACTAAAAATAACTTAATTTTGGTCTCCTGTCGTAAGCAAAGCTAGCTACAGATTGTAATTCAAAATCATCCCATCATTGCCAAACCCCTAATGACCTGTACACCCTATGAAATATATTTTAAAAAAATGTTGTTTCTTTCGACTAGATCTTCAAAGTTTTCATCAGGATATTTTTTTTAAAAAAGCGTGGGTAGTTAAAGGTAAACCTATTAATATTATTGCATGACATTGTTGACATGATAATTTGTTAGAGGTTTACCCTTAACGCAAGTGAGAACCTGTTAGAATTTGTATATCCAATCTAAATGTCTTACAACAATTGCAACATGTTTGTTTCAGAGACATGCACATTAACCAGCTTTCTTGGTGTATTTAGTCACAGTAAGTACATTACAGTCCCACTCAATATCTCGAACTCGGTTAAGTCAAATTCATGCTTGAAAACAAACCTTTAACCATTGTTTCCCTCGGTGCTCCGTTTGACACCTGAGTAGCAGATGACCTTTGGAAACATTGTAGCGGATAGAGCATTATGTGCAAATGCTCCATTCCACAAGGTTGTGAAAACCAATCAATTTGGCATATTGATATTGCAAAAGATATCAATCCTTTTAACAAAATACTTTCTTTGGGGATATTAATAAACATGACATAAAGAGCAAAGGAATTATTCAAAGGCGTTTGCGGCAGTAACGGTGATGTTTTTTTCTAAATAAATGATTTTTTTAAACATTGTAGCTTAAAAGACCATGCAAATACTTGCTGAAATATGAAATAAAAAGTAGGGATCACCACTATTTTTAAGATTTTATTGACTCTTTTCTTTGTGACCAAATGCACACTTTTCTACGGTTTATAACCATATAGCGCCGTTTACTATTATACTCATAAAACAATTAATTAAATGAAATGTGAAAAACGCATATGCATTTTTCACATTGCATTTAATAATCAAGTAACATGTAACAAATATTATTACAAAATATTAAATCAATATTAACATGTATGAAACACTCGTACACCAGTATTATGTAATTCTCGCGAGAGCCGAGATTTGTAACTGCAGCAAACGCCTTTAAACCAAAAACATCGGAGTTTGGATTGTGAATGCATGCGTAACGATGCTAGGGGAACTTTTGTTCAAATTACCAACAGATTTGAAAGGTTCGAACATTGGGTACTTCGAAACACCAAAAACATTCAACTTTGACAAGCGATGTTCAACTGTATTATTGCTTGTTTTATTGTGATGATATAATTTATACAATGATTGGTTACAAAGGCACCCTTTTTTGGTAATCTATATGTTATTTTATGCCAAACGGTGTAAGAAGATTTCAGGAGCGAATACACATTTAATTAAAGCTATAAATTGTTGACTTGCTAAAAAATTTTTTATCGATATATTTGTTTGCATCGAACCGAAACGAAAAAACATTATTTTAAACTATCACTATTGTTGCAACCTGGTTACTTGTTAATGACATATGCACATTTTGTAAAGTTGTTCTAAAGCTGTATATTTTCTGTTCGTCTTCTAAAACCACGTATGTGCCATGTTCCAATACTTACACACACGTGATTTTAATAGAGCACAGACAAAATCTTCCACATCGACGCAATGTGTAAAAAGCATTAAAGGAAATGCAGCATTTGCTTGTTAAAAAGCAAAAATTCCATATCATAAAATGATTTGTATACAAATGAATGCATAACTAGTATTTTCTTTAGCGTAGAATTTTACATGTTTACCAGAAAGTTTCCTTGTGGATTAGTCTAATTAAGGCTATTAAGGAAAGGGTAAACACACATCTAGTAGTAGGAGACATAATTTGGGATAAGCCTTCAAAATAGGATTTTGGTTGCACCTCAATATACCCCTCAAAATGTTTATGTTGTTTTGTAGAGAAATGTTCAAAGGTTATGAAAAATTATGATGGCCATCTGAAAACTCTTGCGAACGCATGATATTCAATATGGTGTCCAAGATGGCTGCCAATTTTAAAGACATTGCTCTTGATAACATGTTACGTTGTATTTATGTCGAATTCCAATATTAGTCTTTGAAACAGTATAAGTCTTGACAGCCATGCCTTTGGCCTCTCATATATATGTAAACATCTATTTTAAGTTATATAGGTCAAGGTCAAAATCAAGGTCATGAGCCAATTTTTGTAACAAATACTGCACTTGACCTACTAACTTTACTTATATTTAAAAAAAATATACATCGGCGAATGACTGTTTATACCTCGAAAGTAATTGTAAGGATTATTCCTAGCCTCTCTGCCTTTAAATTGCTATATCGTTTCATGTTATTGATATATTAAACATGGCGTATATGATACCGTATCATCATATTTAACACTTATAGTGGAGTGACAATCAGAGGAATTTTGGTTAGGGTAATAGTGAAAGTAGAACAAGCCATTTTATGTACCAAAATGTTCGTCAGAGTATCTAGTATATCAATATACCGGGCTAAAAGAGTATATCTTAATGCGGACGTCTGAATCCAAGATGGCGTCCAAAACGGCTGCCAATTTAAGTGTTTTCTTCATGAACCATGAATTATTGCTACAGTATGCATCTTTTCATGCATACTAATGAATATATTTCATTGAAATGATTTTTATTGCATACATCATCAAATTCAGATCATATAAGGACACATTTAAGGTCAAGGTCAATGTTTTTTTTAGTTTAGATGGAAACTTACAGCAAAATGTTCCACTGTTCAGTTTGGGCTTCTCGTGCAATTTCAACGGAAACAAATGGTCATAGATGATCAGTAAGATATTGAAGACATGGGATAGTTAAATGACATGCAAACATGGATTTCAAAATCAAAAATGGCTTTCAAAATGGCTTCCAAGATGGTTGCCAGATTCAGTTTTCTGCGTGAAATAATGACATATAGCTACAGGATTCATGTTGTCATGCATACCTTGACATTTGTTCATTGAGACAAGTGTAGTGGCACAAAACTTCAAATTAAGAAAATATATGGTCTATGCCAATGTCATTTAGAGGTCAGATGAACTTTAACAGTGCAAAATCTTTTCCTATATAAAGTCGTTGTGTGAGTATCCTGCAGTTGTAATTGAGAAAATTGGTGACTTATACACTCTAGTTCTTTGTGATATGTGTATACAAATTGGATAATCACCCTCACAGACCCAGTTTTTATAACCAAATATAGACTCCAAGATAGAAGACAGTGTATTATGAAATAGTGTTACACTTCATTTGCTTATTGCAAAATTTGTACACTGAACTAATCTTTGTTGAATAAAACATCACAAGAAATAAGATATAGGCATAGTTAATATCAAGGTCATTTTAAGGTCAGATGAGTGTTTCACCACAAATATGTGTTTTTTTCCTCATTTCAATTCAATTTCATTTATTAGACGATTTGAATGATGAACATTTGTAACAGGTAATTTCTTGTAATATCAGTTAGTGCATTGGACGGATGCTATGTTTGGTGACTTTAACAACCCTGAATTTCAGATGTCAAGAGTGTGACTAATACGGCCCCAACAGACACATATAGAGAATGTTATATTACTTTTTTATTGTAATTGTTAACATTGTCATGAACAGACTCAATAAAACCGAGTCTGCAATTTTCTCTATATGAATTGACTTTCCTGCTTTTGAAGGATCTCCCTTTTACAGAATTAAATAATTTACCTTTCCTTGCAAGGCAAACATGGTATTTCCTAAATTATATAAAGTCAATTACTGATATATTTATCTATGCTATAAAGTCTCCATACTTATATAGTAGTTAGATATTCATTAGAGCTGGATTCCTTTTAAAATCCAGCCTGATCAGCCAATGCATGACATGATTATGATTCTTGAGTTAGTCAAAATTGCTATAATACAGCTTGTTGTACGCGATATGGTTTCCATTTCTTTATGAATATTCACCACACTTATACAGTAGTTAGACATGCTTTTGCTCGGATCCTTTTTAAAAAACAGCCATATTCGTTCATGCATAAGTGGATTATGGCCCTTGAAATTGTTACAATTGCTTGTCAAAATTGCAATAATACAGCTTGTTTAAGCAATATGGCTCCATGTCTTTTCCGATCTCCACCAAAAATATACAGTAGTAAGACAGTTAAGACAGCTCGGTTCCTTTGTGAAAATCAGCCAGATCAACATATGCACGACTCAATTATGACCCTCAGAATTATCAAAATTGCTAAAATCAACTTCTTTACGTGATAAAGTCTCAATTTCTCTTTTTATCTTAACCAAACTTAAACAGTAGTAATATATCAATGACAGCAAGATTCCTTTCGATAATTGTTATATTACAGCTTGTAAACAGTATAGTCTCCATTTCGTCTCTTATATCCACCAAACGTTTTGCTAATTCATCTTCCCTCTGGTTCGATACATACATGCTTTGATTTGCAAATGACCAGTAGAACCAAGCTAGTAGAACACCTCTTGTTAAAGCAAATAGTCTGACTCCACAACCAGACAAGTTATGTTCCTTACACATATTTTCAGAAAATCTGACAAAACAGATGCCAATTTTAAAGTCACAAACTTGCTCACACATGGGATGTAAATGAAACCCCCTCCCCCCCCTCAATTTGCAACTAAACATCTTTTTTTTGCACAGCAATAAGAGGCAACATGC
>JAULCE010391281.1:0-10086 GCA_032359355.1 Macoma nasuta | reverse complement strand
AAGGATTTTAGCATTTTAAATACGCACGTTATCTGGGGCCTTGGTTGCCAACAGTGGGTGTCACTAATTTCGCTCATTTCTCAGACTTTTATTCCACTTAATTTAGAATTTAATCATTGAGAAATTAATGAGTATCATCCTCATTGAGAATACTAATGAGAAGAGAAAAAAGATGATAATTTGATGGAGTAACAGTGGGGTATATGTTCAACAATATCCTAGAATAGGCCTCTTATCCAGGGTTTTGAGTTCTGTTCCATGGCTGGGCTCCTCAAATCATGATAAATCACAGTTTGTTTACAGGTGAGAGGAACTGATAGACACTGAAGGTGTTCTCATAATAAACAATGCAAAGGATGTAGAATAAATCTGAATTAACCCTTTACTCCATAGATACAACTTTTGATGCCTCTGTAGCAGATTATTACTGAAAACATTGTGGCAAATGGAGCATTTGTTCATCATGAACAAATGCCCCATCAGCCCGACCATTTCTCCGGATTTTTCCGGAGGTCTCTGGATTTTTCCGGATTTTTCAAAATATTCTCTACAACAATTTTTCTAAAATTTCAAACAGCATGGGTCACAATGAGACGCCGTGTCACACGGCATCTCATTGGGACCCATGCTGTTTGCAAATGTCATCATAGTTTCTTCCATAGCACGCATAAAGCTTAGCATTTGCCAAGATCTTCGGAATTTTTATGGTCCAGTTATGGTCACCCTGTATAAGCACTTTTGGCGCCTCTGTAGCAGACGACCATTTATCATTTTGAGGGAAATTAAACGTTTGCTCGTTACAAGCAAATACTTCATTTCCTACAATATTTTCAATACAATAATAAAAAAACACCAAGTTCTTTTGCTTAGATATTTTTCATTTTCATCATATTATTTCATTGTGATAAATATTAACATAGCATATGGATGTAAGAGTTTAAAAGGTGGATATATAATTTTTTATTCGTTACTAAAATAATACAAAAATATTATCACCCAATAAGTATTCTGGCCACTTTACAAATATCTGCATAATTACAACAATGACACAAAACGCTTTTCATGATGATTCAAACGATTGGTCACTCAATACATATAAGTGAATAAATAAGAATTTTAGCATTTTGAATATGTACATCATGTTGAGCCCTTATGGTGTGGCATTTATGATATAATATAATTGGCTGCTTTACATTACATCTTTATCACGTCGCTACAAATATCCATTCGTGTGTACTTGGATATTCAAAACTCACTTTATACTTGATGTCACAATTATATAAATGTCAGACAGGTAAGATCTGGATCAAGCGCCGAGTAGGATCATTCTCCGAGCTTTTAAATACAATAAGATATTGTCGCTATTGGCAAGATCGGGATTACTTCTTCAAAGACTGTCAGTGAAATTAATAAAAATTCTGTAAATGGAAGATCGTTAAAAAGTAATAAAGCCAATTCATGTAGAGAAAATTGAAGACTCGGCTTTATTGAGTCTGTTCATGAGTAGTTATTAGAGATACATCACTACTCACGCCCCCTACCACCGGCTTAAGCGGTATTTAATTTTGAAAACTGAAAGTGTTGAAATTCATGATCTCGAAGGACCAGAAAGTATAACAACCCTGAGAATGAAGTACGGAGCGACGTTTTGAGGCCTCCATACAGCACTTAACACCTGCTGTTGTGAAATATATAAATTCTGTAAAAGAAGATCCTTCAAAAGCAAGAAAGCCACTTCATGTAGAGAAAATTGCAGACTCGGTTCATGAGATGTAATTAGAGATGCAGAAAGGTTTATCAGAGTGTTAAAAATACTACTAGTGTACTATCAAATCAAATGCAAAATTCATCTCATCTGATTTGATTACAGATGGTTTGTAGATGATCGTAAGATAGTTTTGATATTTGTTAAATGGCAGTTTCAGTACCTAGGGTTAGTCTGCACGACATGTGTCACATATTATATCGAAATAAATAATTTAGATAAATGAATTAACTTTTGGTTCCTATGAACCTTCATTACGGGGCTAAAATTTGCGTTGGAGCTTAAACCGTTTGCTTTAAAGAAGCGCATGTTAAAATACCGACGCCTTTTGAACAAGTTGTTTGAAACAAAGCATTTGCTCGTGACGAGCAATTGCTTTATATCATACAATAAGTCCATAGCTATTCGCAATATTGGCAAGTATATTTCTAGTTTCATCATTTTTTCTATATTTTTCTGTATGGATGAGTTTCAAAATAGCATGTGGAGAAACAAAACAGTAAATTATATACGCTACAAGTATGTAATTGTCTTCGACGGGAAATAAACTGCAATGTATATCACAAGGAAAAGGTAAACGGCTCGCTCAACAGTGACCGTGTAGTTATGGGTTTTCTTGCAAAATATATTCTCTCACCACTGTGAGTTCCATCATCGCCAGATTTGAACACGTTTCATGCGAGGAAGTCTTCCGGATGCATTGCGGTAGGTTATCGGACCTACCAAATTGACAGTCTCTGCGTGCGGATATATCGGGTCTTTCTCCGTTAGTAGTTAACAGTGCGTCGCGACAATGACTGAAGTACTGTTGAAGTGGCATATAGCACAACAAAACAGCAATGCCAGCTCATTACACTGGACGCCACATGTAAACCGTTTGCCCAACACTTCAAGTCTAGTTGAAAACAAATACTACAAACTTAACACTCAAGTAATAATGTCACCAATTTAAGTATATTGGGTATAGATGACCTAGTTTTACTGACCTAGTTTAACATGACTGATACAATATCGTATGAACGAATACAAATCAAAAACACTAGTGTCTTTAGTAATTGAGTGTATTCTTGATAACAATATGGCAACGTACTGAAAATTAATTCATTACGTGACATTAACCCAGCCAGGAATGCTAAACTGGACTTTCAGGATATGTCGAGATGTGTATATTGTAATACCAGGCTTAATAAACAATTAAAAGGATATATACATAAAAGTGTATGCTTATCGTTATCAATATCATGGAAACGTTGTGTTTCAATAGTCTTCCAAAGTAAATTGATGTGTTGCTATTTCAATGTAATACATTGTAACTTGTACCTAGCCTGCATAATATGACAAAGCGTGCGCTGTTTTTCTTTGTTCATGTTCGTATATTAAAGCAACATTATACTAATTTGTAATACACGTGTGCTAGTGCATGTATTACATATATGGTAATATTTGCGTTAAACAACTTCCAGAGCATGTTTCATCAACCGGTAATTAAATATAAGGTTTTTAAGATACATAAATTTATCTATCTCTTTTTTTTGGTCCAATCCAATGACGAAGACCACACAGTTGCATAATTATTCGAGCAAACAAATTCATTCCTGCTTTACTCTTATTAAAGATTTTACCTCTTAAAAGCTTTGCCATTTATCTAAATTCGTCTTCAACCGGAAAAGCTATATTTGTTTAGTGAAAGCAAATGATTTCCAATAACGCAAGTCTCATGTATCCCATATGCAACGTTTCAGTAACTCGGACGCATACATCCAAATCCATTGAGTATTTTTTACTCCAAAACCTATGTTTATATTTATCAGCAGGAATAGTATCCGATGAAAATGAAGAATATGAAGGCAAATAAAAAGGGCTATGTTTGAATTGTTTTAATATATTATAGGAACTGGAATGTTTTCTTGTAACAAGCATATGCTTTATTATTCACAATATTTCCAATAGTCGACTGCTACAGAGGCAAACATGGCGCTTTTGTTGAATAAATGGTTACATCTTGCATTAAAGTAATGGTGTGGCCCCTACTTAGAAGTCTAAATTACACATTTGTGCATATTCAAGATAGTCTGTCAATGAGCAAATAAAAACCATCACCTTAGCATGCCGCATTCAAGAGACCATATCTTTGACTCTTATTCTGCCAATCGCGACCAAATATAATATGTAAACCGCCTGGATCCAATTCAGAATAATCAGTGTTCCCTTCGCTATAAGACTTGGTCTCCATAGCCACTCACGAGCTTATAAAAATATGTTTTAACATGGTCGGACAAGATTAACTACCAACCATATATTGGGTGAAGTGCAATAGTTGTTTTGGGATCCCATAACGTTGAACACTAAAGGTTTTGGGTCGTGAACTTCGCTGTGTATTATGTATTCGACGAAGGCGATAACTATAAGCAGGAGTTGTTATTTGTCGAATGCTATAACAATTGGTAAATTTCCACATATGTTTCTTAAATATCATTTTTAAAACGAAATACGCGTATCAATGATTTGATCCTGATGCGAACCGATACACCACTAGTATTTTATAGGTAACAATCTAAAATGGCGTTCACATCAAGCATTTAAATTGGGTGTTCCTTAGAAATTACGACATCAAAACTAATTTAGCATAAATCATGAAAACCTGTTTGCTAGATAAATGATATCCATGATAATTTCTTTGCAAACTTTGCAGGAAAGCGTCCAATCAAACGTCAATTAGAAACAGTTGTGTGTTGATAAAGTTGGATACGTGTTTTTGATAATTTCTGTCCGCGACAAATCAAAACTTTGTGACAAATCATTCATCAACTATATCACTGTTTTTCCTTGAACACTGGAACTTGCAAAATGTTACGTAAGAACATTTTGCAGGCGAATTGTCGTGCAAATAGTTGAAACATTTTCCGATATGTGTGTTATAATGATTGAAATATAAGTTTCATATGGTTTACAGATAGTCTACGGTTCGGCTATGATAATATTCTGAACTAAAATGTGATATATACCTTAACTGTCCTAATACACGATCCGAGAAAAATGACAAAAAAGTACAGAGGCATGCGCCGTTTGTAACTACTCATAATAATGCCCTGTAAATAATATTAGTACCAGGTCCCACTTTCACTAAACTTTAAATATCGACCTGTCGTTGGCAGAAACGGGCGTAAAAATTGCTTTGCTCTCTACGGGTTTGTCAGTTTGCCAACCGATGTCAAAAATACCTTTTTTCAATCGCTTTCATATCACTGGGGCGCTAAATTAGTCCAGCATCCGCAGGAATGAAAATACAAATGGACAAATTAAGGACAAATTAAAGAAAAATACAAGTTTATTATTCGTGTGTTGTATTACAGCTACCTTGGGCCGAGTTAAAGGCGTGATAGGCGAGGCATAATATGATTAAAGTATTAGCCCGCATATTAAAGTCGTCTAGAGGAAATCAAATCAAATAAAGAGTGAAACATGATACGGGTTACTGTAACATATCCTTGTGTCCTTAGATAAATCAAAAAATGTCTGGCGGCCATTTTATATCAGGAGATCATATCAAAGATCGAAGGCCTCTTTTAAAACAAATGAAGATGCAATTTCGCAAAAGAGTGATCTTTCAATATCGCTACGCTATGTAAGTGGACTGACTTAATGGTTTAATCATTTACTTCATATGTTTCTTGTAGACACATTAACAAAGAAAGTATTGTTTTGAATAGGGAGATTTTCTATGCATATACAAATTTTGATTGGCTTTGTAGAAATCGATTAATTGCTCATGCTGAGCAATTGCCCCATTTCTCACAATGCTGTCAATAGTCATCTGCTACAGAAGTTTTAGAGGCATATCGATAGAGTCAAAGTGTATCATAGCGTTAACACGTTTTAATAGACATGTACCAAGAAAGGAGTTTGTAGTCTGCAAGTACAATTTGAAAGCTTTACAGCTCATTTTGGCCTTTGTGAAAGTATATCACAAATGAGAAAACACGAAACATTTCGGTGAGAAACAACATACTGATTCCATATCAAAATATTGTAACAAATAACCACAGCTCTTTTCAGACCACTATAAGGTAATGATTTTTGAAGTAAAGATTACACAGTCAATGTCATAAAACTGATGATACATGGTAGTCCTTATTCCGCTACTCACGTCCATGATTATACATATTTTTTCAATCTGGTCAAGGCGACGATTATCACGGTGCCTGATTTGAACTGACGCTGCTTCACGTTATTACTGCATGCATATCATTTAAAGCGAGGTTTTAAAGGCCTAATTGTTTACTTCGTAAATGAGCATATATATGCCTTTTGAAAACATTGTAAATCCAGATGTGAAAGATCATATAGCAGCTGTCTGATCATGGTCTGCACTGCCGAGCTGTTGACACTGAGCATTGCCATTTGCCTGTTTCAGAATTGCATTCTTGCTAGCATAAATGCAGTCAAACTTATCCTAAACGGCAACTAAATAAGCATAATAAGCATCATATCGACTATTAAGTAATAGGTGATCACTTTATACACACAAAAGAGCTTTCTGTATTACTTTCGTTCTGCATAAAGCGACTACCAGTCTGAAAGACCAGAGATGCTTCGTTTTTGAGTGGCCGCTAAATATGGCCGCTAGATGGGGTGTTGAAATAAATATTCATGAAGTAAATGGTTATAACAGACTGGTGATTCTCTCAGTTAACGACAAAACAACAATAGTGTCAGCGTTCAGAAGCATTAAGGAATGTGAAACAAATCTCCTAATGGTGCTTACACACGTGAATGAAGATTAGAAATTGGTGCATGAATAAACAGGGAAAAGGCATTATTTTAGTCAAAATATATATTGTTCCTGAGAAGGTCTCGTCATCCATAGGTTATTTACATTAGATATACGATTGTCTTACTTTATGTAGCATTATGCTGAATGATAAAGTCATATTTAGATGATATAATACGACATTCCATAAGAGATAGCTTACTGTATACTGCTTACAGCTTGATGTCTACTGTTTTTTTATACAGCTACTTAGTGACGACTTCCTTCTTAGTATTATTGCCTGATGCCTTGTATAAAGGTACATCTATAAGTTTTTGCTGTTTTAAATTCAAAACTGTTTAAGAAATATTTGGATAGACTGTTCGATGACTATATGCATTTGTTCACATTAGATTAAGTTCGAATTAAGATATTATTTTCTCAAATAACGATCTGGGTCAGGTATCCCCCTTGCTTTTGCTGGATGGCGCCACACACCAATCCGGTCCACTCCTGTGGTGACAATCTACATATAAACATTACTAAACGAAACAGAATAAGCTCTTGATAAAAACAATACAAATGTGTAAACAATGGAAACCTAAACGTTCGGTTCAATAACAGTAGTACATATGGAGAACGAACTACAAAGCCGAAATGCAGAGACCACTGGACGAAAGAAGGAGCTGGTAGAATGGTACATACAGAGACAATCTAACCATCCTTCTGTACTATACTATAAACCGCAAAAATATTCTAACTGAACTCGCCAATACTAGTCGAAAACGCAAATAGAACGGACTGAAAGCACACGTAATATTATATTTAATTTAATTATTTGGAGTACAAATGCAATACAGTTTGCCTTGTTGTAAAACATAACTGATTCATTCAAAACACTATGTAATGAGGCTTTTGTGGCATAGTGGTTTTGTTATATAAGTTTGCATGCAATGAATGGATGGATATATAGGCAAAAGAAAAATGCCAGTTTGAATGGTTTTGAAAACATTGTAGGGACTGAGCATTTTCTCGTTAGTCCCATTACAATGTTTTCGATTGTGAACAGCTACAGGGCGTCAGAAGGCTTGAATTTTGAGTAATGGGTTCACACTGTTCTAGTTGGTGGCTGCTCTTGTTCTCATTTACACGATTTTTATATAAAAAATATTGCGGCTTTTCAAAGGTCGATGGTTTTATGTGTGATCGTCTGTGCTTTTTATATAGTTTTGGTCAGTGGAGTGTATCTTTCTTACAAGTAATTAGCCAGCTTTCACAAAATCACAGATTTAAAGTCGAACCAACATAAAACCCAATCAGAACAAAAAAAATCAAAACATTTATAGCAACGATATGTTTTTTTTTATCTTTTTCATTCTTGTTAACCATATGGCGCTGTACACGAAATTAAATAACAACATGACATAAACCCTGGCTAAGAATGCTGACCGAGGTCATTCATAGGTCAATGTCTATATATATACGCACACCAGGCTTAATGAACGACAAAAGGAATAAATACACACGATTATCCGCTTGAATTTTATAATAATGTATCACTTAAACGCCATTGTTTTATTGTACGTCAAATGTCTTAGCTCTATAACGATCACTAGGGGTCATGTAATCATTATTGCCGACGTTTTATTATAGAATGGCGCCGCAATCACCATAAAAAGTTCCCATGTCTGGCATTTATGTTTCCTTCTATTCAGTATATACAACGAACATTCAGTATATACAAATATACAAATGTAGACACTACGTTGCAAGGTCATGCGGTCGTTGGTATTTCATCGTCTACATAACCATATAGCTATCTTTTCAGTCTTAAATGGTTGTGCAGTTGCATCGTATTCAGAATCATTAAAACAGTATGCTTCAGTGTTATTTTTACATACACTGATATGTGTTGCTTGTTTAATGCAGTACACATTTAATGTAATACACTGCAAAATATGCATATCTAACCATATACTACAGATCATGCACGTTTTTTAAAAAAACAATTATCATGTTTCAATATGCATCTGTGTTAAACATACATATAGTTCAATTGTTGTGTTTATGATTATATGTAGCGTCTTACTCGAGGGTCAAGATGCATAACTTTACCTATCCAGTTTGTTTCGATCCCTAACCCGACGATAAAAGCCGGACGGTTGTTCTGTGGCATAACACTGCCTAAAGATAGAGGGAATCCCGCCAAATGGCGTGGCTAACCTTCATAATGAAATTGAAGTCATCGAACTTGATTATAATAATATTTTTTACGCCCGTAGAACAAGTTCACCTAATAATTTTTGTTTAAGACATTATAAAAGTAGATAGAAAGGTATTGCAGGACCCACCACATACAACACAAAACAGCCACCCAATCAGCACAGTCACACACACATACACACATCCACACACAGTTACACACGAGTCCAAACACACGCTACATAAAGAAGACAAAGTTGAATTGTTACATAATAAGACTATATCGGGATAAAAGGAGTCCAAAGTAGGTAAAATATGGAAAATAAGCAAACTGTGTTTGACCGACTATACAGAATTTATTTATTTCAAATATAGGAGCTGTAAGGTACAATTGAAAATCAATTCATTTCAACTACTTTTCTTTTCTAGCAGCCTGTCCAAATACTAGAAGTAATGTGTAATCGCCGGATATATTCCAAGATAAGGATAAGAAGAATGCTACTTGTTCTACCTAACGCATTGACCACAAAATACTGATAACGTATGCAGTCGTATAAAAATCAACAAACCGAGTTACCCGGCGTCTGATCTGGATCAAAATAGTTTTACACTCACAGTTAAATATGATCACAGAAGATTGACTATTTTTGTATTTCTCTAGCGTTAAGTTAGGATTTAATCCGGAACAATTACTGATGCAAACACGGTACCTATATTCTGAAGAGTTACATAAAGCGGCATTCCAAATAGTGCAGTCCAAAATAAGACCCCGTGGCGTCTGATCTGGATTTTATAGTTTTTGCAATACAGTATAGTCCTGTGGTAGACTCGTAACAGCAAAAGCTTGTTACGCATCTCTGATATTAATTTAATTTAAAACTTGTTTCAACGCACACATTTATTTGTGGCGCCAAACAAGTACATGTTTACCATCTTTTTCTGATAAAATCAAGGTTGAAATTTAAAATCAAAATATGCATTTAGTTAGTTCAGAATGGAACCTATTTAATAGAAACCAGTATCTGAACGGAGGTATCTGTATGGATGTTTTCGGTAAATGAAAGCTATCAGAAATATCACATAGTGCGCTTTATTTAGCGCATCCTTTGGATTCGGTGGTTTTGAACCTGTTATTACGCAAGATATAACCACAACCGAACTGGAGCGAAATTTAGCGAAACCGGTAAAACCGTTCATTTGGCCGTTCGCCTGCTGCGAAAATTGTCGTCTGCTAAAAATGCCGTCTGCTTCTTTTTTAAATATCGTCCGATTTTCTTAAAGTTTAGTGAACTTATTGTCTGGGTGTCAAATAGCTTGGAGCCAGATCAGACGCCGAGTTACTCGGCGTCTGATCTGGATCCAAGCTGTT